>LR550474.1:0-13020 GCA_900536415.3 Caenorhabditis sp. 38 MB-2015 | reverse complement strand
TATTCACATTGGGTTGGAACAACAATTGGTTGAACGAAGGAAACTGGACGGCTCTTCAATTGAAGAACACCTTGTTGACGAGATTGTTTCAACAAACGACGAGATTCAACATCGTTTCTTGGCAAGCAGGTGAACTTGACTTTTTGTTCGACAGTTTCTTGTTCATCGTAGTTACGACGGCAAGCTGGAACTCCTTCCAAAGAGAAGCAGATGCGGTGAGCGAATTCCTTGACTTCGGTTCTCTTGATCAAGTCTAAAAATTTATACATTTTGTTTCATAAAAACAATTTCAAATAAATGACTCACTGTTCTCAACGTTCTCCTTGTCTTCAATCTCGTATTCCTGATTATCTTCATTTTCGAGTTCGAATGATGAGGATCTCATTTTTCTCTCCATTTTTCTGTAGTTCTTCTTGTCAGAAACAACATCTTCCTCAATTTCGCATTCCTTGTCGTTCAAGAAGTATGATCTGTGGAACTTCTCGAGGTCTTCGGTCTCCTCATCTTCAGCAGTTCTCAATTCATTGTCCATCTGAAAAAATAAATTGGGAATGAATCACACAACTTAAAAAAGAAGTAACATACCTCGTTATCGTTGTTACCGCAAAGTCCGCAAAGATTAGCTCTTGAGGATTGTTTGTTGAAATGGTTCAACTTGGTATAAACGTTTTGTCCATCATATTGAATAGTGACATGTTCGAATACATCCAACAACAAATATTCCTTATTGAAGGTGATTCTGAAATATACAAAACTAGAAATACAACTTCACATGGTTTCACTTACCCGCTGAACAACATATCAGTCTCTTCCATTTCTTCTCCGTCTTGTTTGGCAACAAATTTACCGTTTACCTTCGAGAAAACAATACTAGTCTCTTCAGTAACGTATTTGACGAGCAAGTTCTTCGAGTTCTTGGATTCCTTCTTAGCGAGGACAGCGAACTTTGGTTGTTCTGAGCAATCCTTAGCAATAACGGACCAGCAAGTGGTGAGTGGAGCAGAGTAGATCATATCATCGAAAGTTTGAATTCTTTTTGGAGAAACAGAGCAAACTTGTCCATTGTCTTGGTTCAAAGTGAGTCTCCATGAAGCAACTGATGGGAGTGGGAGTCTTGGAACTTGGACACTGCGAAGTTGGAGTTGTTGTTCTGGAGTTTGAACAGTGATGTTGACGTATTCACGGGTGATTGGGTCAACAGTCAATCTCAAGTGCATACGGTTCTCTTCGTTGTCTTGTTGTTGAGTAGAGACAGTCCAGTGTTGGTTCAAATACCAGTTGAGGCGATCAACCAAAGATTCCAATTGTTGTTGAGTTTGTTGGTTCAATTTGTATTGAGCAACAAGATCCAATTGGTTCAAACGAGCAGATTTGACAATAAGATCGTATTGTGGAACTTCAGTTCGTCTCTCCAAAGCTCTTTGATACTTTCTTTGTTCTTTCGATTGTCCGATTTGAGCTCTCAATTCAATTTCGTTCTTCTTGTTTTGTTTTGAGAGTCCCCATTTGGTGTTCATGCTCATCATGACTTCACGGTGTGGTTGTTCACGAAGTTTTTCCAATGTGTCGATCATTTCTGGAGCAACAGCAACAAAAACGTTGTTAAGAGTCCAGTCTTGTTCAGCGGTATAGAGAACGTTGAATTCGGTTTTGAAAGCACGGAGCATTTTATCGACTGTGATAGCGGTTTCCAACTTGAGAAGATACTTTTCTGGTGCACGAAGTGTTACAATAATGTTTCTGGTTAGAACTTTGGTTGATTCCAAATCCTTGACCAATTTTTGGAGGGCTTGACGACGAGCTTCGTTGGAGTGTCCTTCAACTTCAAATTCCGATTCGAAAACTTCTTCAAGTTTGTAGTCAAGGCTTTGATCCAATTCGGTATTGATAACAACGTTCGAAGTGAAAACTGCTGGCTTTCTGTTGTTGTTGTTCTTGATAACAAGTTCATAATCTTGTTCAGCAAAAAGAGCATTTTCGAGTGTCCACTGTCTCAAAACATTTCCACGAGTGGAAATTTCAAGTCCGAAAACATTGATGGTCTTCTCAACTTCTTGAGTCTTCTTGTTCAATTGTGGAATAGCAAGAGTCTTCTCTTCAGTGTCAACGTATTGGTTCTTTGAGAATCCTGGATAACGAAGGTAGACAACTGGACGGGATGAGACTTGAACTGAGAATTCTTCTTCTTCTGGGACATTGACTCTGGTTTCCATTTCGATATCTCCTTTGACTGCCTCGGCGGACCATTGAAGCTTGAGTGGAGTGTAAGATTTGATTGATTGCATTGACTTGACTCCTTGTTCAAACCATGGTGTCATCAAACTCATTTCGAAAATGTGAGTAGCAGCGATCGATGGGCGAACGGTAACTGTAAGTCCTTCTGAGTTTGTACTGAGTTCACCTTCGAATGTAGCAATAGTTGGGACCTTTCCAGTGATGGTAAGTGGAAGACCAAGGGTAGTTGGAAGTTGACGAATAGACTCATAGAAATATGCTGAATGAGTGAATCTGCCAGTGAGTTTTTCAATATCTTCGCGGAGTGCAACTTTTTCGAGAGTCACGAAATTCTCGACAATGAATTCGATTTGTTGTTTAGTGAATGGAATGATAACTTGATCGATGTTTTTGTATCTCAAATAAGTCAAACCAAATACTTCTTGATTGTCGGAAGCTTGTTGACGAGCCTTGAGTTTCAATTGTTTGGCGAGTTTTTGAAGAAGTGTGACTTTTTCTTCGGATGAACGATCTCCACGAGTTATTGGTCTTTCTTTTGAGTCTCTCACTTTTCTGATTGTCTTGAGGATAGCTTGTTCAACGTTTTGTTGAGTGAATCCAAATTGAACAAGGTATCTGTTCCAGTTTCCTCCGAAAACTGATTCAAGCGATGCTTGAAGTTCACTTGGAAGATAAGAGTTCTTCTTGAAAATGGTAGAGAAATCAAATTGAGCTCCGGAAAGAATATCGCGAGCAAACATTGGAAGTTGGGCGTATGTGGAGAAAACTGATGATTCTTGTTGTGATTGGAAGCGTGTGAATGAGAGAACGGTTACACAATCTGAAGCGAGTTGTTTGTATTGTGGGTTGGTTGATTGACTGAATTGTTTCAAGAGTTGATAAGTGAAATATTGAACTTGTTGGTTGGATTCTTTCTCCATTTGTGAGACAAGTTGAACCAAAACAGATTGGGATGGTCTGGTTTGGATCAATCTCCACAAAGCAGCCATACGGAGTTCTGGAGCATTTTGACGGTTCTTGTAGATTGGGAGAAGAACTCTTTGGAGTTTGAGTGGCATGATGTTATCGAGAAGTCGGAGACAGTCAACAGCTTCTCTGCGGACAACAAGTGGTTGACGACGGTCATTGATGATTGAGTTGATTTCGTTGACAGCGATATCAATTCCAGCGTTTCCGAGACCTTTCAATGCCAAAACTTTTCCGTAGGTGTTTCTTTCAGATGAACGGAACATATCCAAGAAATTGTTGAGGTACTTCTCTTTCAAGTCACGAGTGTCTTCACGAATGAGGTGGTTGTTTTGGTTGACTCTTTGAGAAAGAATTCCACGAACAATGGTACCATAAGCGAGAATAGCAGATTGACGCTCAAGATCATCAACTTCGTTTGAAAACTTGACAACCAAATCAGCAATCTTCTCAGATGGATAAAGGGTTTCTTGAATAGACTTCAAAAGAAGAGCAACTTGACTTGGATTTTTCAAAAAACCGGTTTTGGAATATTCCAAATGGTTCAACAAATGTTCGATCGTGTTCTTTGTTCCGGCGATAGCAAGAGCTTGATCAATGATTCTTTGAATCTGGAATAACTCGTGTTCTCAAGAAATTAAAATCTAGATGTGTTTACCTTCTCGTCTTTTTTGTTATAGCATTCCTTGTGAATTTTCTCAAGCTCATCAGAGGTTGTGGTACGGAGAAGACGAACAAGGCGAGCAAGTTGATGAACTGTTTCTTGTCCATTTTTCTCATCATCTTGAATGTTTTCGAGGATGGTCTTGATCAAAGTCATTTTTGTTCCAGTTGGGAGTTCGAATGGATTTTTTTTGGTAGAATCTCCATTCTTGAAGAAATCTTCAACAGATCTCTCCCATTCGGTAGAGTAGATGAGTTCTTCTGGCTTTCCATTGACCTAAAAATTTGAAAATTGTTTTTTTTTTCGTTTGTTGTTCGAATTACCTTCTTGATTTCCTTGTTGATCTTGAGAGTTTCTTCAAGGGTGAGCTTTGAGCGGGTTTCGGTCTTCATGACTTCTTGTCCATTGAGGTTGTGAGTGTAGATCGAACGAACTTCGACTTCCTTCAACAATTCATCTTCCAAAGTGTATGTGTAGACAGTTTGTGGTTTGAATGATTCAACCTTCTCTTGTTCTTGTTGGGAAAGTTCCTCGGAGAATTGATTTCCGTAGACAGCTTGTGGTCTCGATTCGCATTTGTTGAAGTTGACAGTCTTGGTGACAATGGTCTTCTTGTTCTCACGGTTGATGGTGTAAGCAACTTGGCAGTCTCCTTCGATGGTTTTTTCGTTGATGAAGAATGATTGGAATTCTTCATCATTTTCCATGCGAGATTCGAATTCTTCAGTTGGTTGTTGTTCGACGAATGAGATCATGTTGAGAACAGATCTCTTGACATTCTTTGACCACTCAGCATCCTTAGCATCGAATTGGATGTTGGAAACAAGTCCATTCTTGATTTGAGCACGAACTGGCAACTCAAGAAGGCTCTTGTATTCCTTCGAAATATCTCTTTGCTCCAAGGAACGGAGTTCTGGATATTGTTCATCGATTTCTGGAACATTTGAAGCAGCCATTTTGATTTCAACCAATTGAAGATGGATGTAACGGTCATCAATTGATTGAAGACGAGCACGAGCAGAAATACGGGATTGAGACATATCGGTTTGTTGAGAAGTTGGAAGTCCGGAGAGAACGAGGCCATCAAATTTGTAGACATACTCGTTCTTTGACTCGAAGGTGTGCTCGAAAGCTGGGGTGGCGGCGAAGGCCAAAGCCACAATGGAGGCCAGAATAAACGACCTCATGATGAGAATGATTATCTCATTTTGAAAGGTCGTTTTTATACTGCTCCAAATTGACACTTGACCACAAGTTATCAGAATATCAATCAACAAACTGTCAGTGCATAAGAGATAAGGTGGAAAAGTTATCTCACAATTCAATCAAAATACAACTTGAACCAAAATTTTAATGCTTTTTTTCTTCTTCATTTTATGTCTTCTTTAGCGTTACTCTTCATGTTACCATTTTGAATGTTATATCTCAAAGGAAACAAAAATGTAATTTTTTAAGAACTCAAAAGTATGAAAACATTCTCAAAATAAAGGACGATAAAGTTTTCAACTGTATCAAAAAGAAGGTGTGCGATATCTAATAAAAGGAGCTGAATGAGAATATTTACAAAAAAAAGGCCGGCCTGGCTGTCTTCTAGTTTTAAAAAAAAAGTTTAATCCTAAGAAGGAGGTTCAACCAGTCGCTGATTCATGTTTTTCTTAAAATTGGTGCAGGAAAAAAACAAGATCTCCTGATCAACATTTTGTATTTGTTTCTTATCGGATGTTTATGATCAAAAATTCATATTGTAACTGTATTTCCTGTGTCAATTAACTTTTGAAAACCGAATTAAATTTCAATTTGAAACTTATTCTTTTTTTTCAGGTAAATTCAATAAATGTGTTCAATGATTTCGAAAGATACATTACAATATGTGAAGCAAAAGAACGATTTCTATAAGTGTGCGATATCTAATAAAAATCTGAATCGTATACCAGTTGATTTCAGTAACATTGAAATCAGAATTCCAGGTCAACACGATATCAGGAAAAACACGATGAAGATCACTACTATTTTTGTCAGATTCCATCATTAACACATTAGTGCAGTGGTTGTGTTATAACACGAAAACACAAAGTCGGTTATTCAATCCCCATGGACATCCTAATTTGAATTTTTTTAATTCTTGAAAACATCTGAAAACATCTACACAGCTCCACATACATAAATTAAAACTCACCACAAAATTTTAAAAAAAAATCGAAAAACAGGAATTTCCATGAAAAGTTTCTTCGGAGGCAATATGTCAATTTCGCCAAGATCAAAATTTGAGTTACGAACACACAAGATAACATTTTCCGCGTTTTTTATTCGAACATAGAATTCTTTGTTTCAAAAAGTATAACCTCAAAATGTCTTCAAATCCATGTTTTTTGGTGAGGCAAGCGATTTAAAACTAGTTTCATGATATTAGAAAAAAAAACGGTTTTTGAGTTTTCAAAATTTGTCACCTCGAATCATATACCAAAACAAGCTTTTCGCAGTAATTCTCTGTCTGTTGAGGTTGTTTTCCTTGCGGTAAAAAATAATTGAAAAACCACTGATAAGACTTTTTTCTTCATTTATAATCAAACTAAAAATTTTCCTTATCAAAAACTGAATTTTAAGTTTTTTCATATGTGCAGTGATGCTTACGTACATATGTGGAAAATGAAAACACCTATTTCCGAAAAAAATGTGGAGCACGGTTCCAAGTTTCAGAAGTTCCGAGAATTGTTGGAACTTTCGGAAAAAAAGATGAGAACTCATGATTTTTGGAGCAAGTTGAATCTTGTTCCCGTAATTACTTGTCACCCATTTGACGTCAAGAGAGAGGTTCACGAGCTCTCGGATTCAATTTTTTTCAATATTTACATTTATAGAGCTCACTTGTCATCCGTCCGAAATTTTTGTAAAATGAAGTTATGAAGGACCTATGTTGTTTTATTTTCAGTTCTCTATTAGTTGAAAATGTATGATTGATTCATTTTTGCTCACTATTTCGCCTGATAGATCAAAAATTTTTTTTTTGCAATAAGAATAAGAAAATCAAAATCAACAGTATAACTTTTTTCACTAAAATTTCCGGCGACAAAAAAAATCATAATGACCAGGAAGGTCGAACTCTATAAGTACACAACTAAAAAAAATGAATTGAATTCATGTTCATCGCGAACACCCCTTTCACCGAAACAAGTTTTGTTGGCATTTCTAATTTCAGTAACAATCAAATGAAACTTCAGAATATTTATTGATATCCACTAAAAATTTGTATACTCGACTATAACAACTACGACTATATAACTACGGATCTGAAAGTCTATGAAACTTTGAAACGAAGAATGTGGTTAATTTTGTGTGAACTAAATTTAACAAGAATCTAAAAATACACTTGTGGTCTCAAAATATACACACAGAAACTCATATTTCACCTGACTAAAACTAATGAAATCCTAACCGGACTTGTCTATTGGATAACATTCACGGTATAATGAGTTGAATATTTTAGAACTCAAAATATGTTTTATGTGGTTGAAATTAGATGAAACTCTCCTTCAGAATTTCACAATTGAACATTTAGTCAGAGTTTTAAAGGAATTTATTTGAAGACTCTGAACTTCAATAAGAAGTTTTTTTTTACTTTTTGGAAATGCAAAGTATCACGGAAATCACAAAAAATTATTCCGAGCCTAACTCGTCAGTAAAAAATATCTGAGCTTATTTTCAGTTTGGAGAGTTCAGGCGGTGATTGATTACTTATTTTCACCCAAGGTGGTCTTATTTATTTTTAGATCGTGATCACGGTAGTTATGTGTTTGTGGCTTAATTTTTTTGTTTTAAAATTATTTGAACAATCCAAGTTTCATAATGGTAACTTATTTGAAGCTTATTAATGTAAGTTGTTCTTTTTTTAGATTACCACATAGTTCGGACAGATTTTGTAAAGAATAGTTGCTCATAAATGATTCCCATGCCCACCAAAGCTGTATAATGAACAAAAACAAAACATTGAAAATGTTTATTTAGTGAAAATTACAAAAAAACAACTAATGATCAAATTCATGAATTTTGACTAAAATGAATCGCGAGCTCGGCTCAATAAGCATATTCACATTGGGTTGGAACAACAATTGGTTGAACGAAGGAAACTGGACGGCTCTTCAATTGAAGAACACCTTGTTGACGAGATTGTTTCAACAAACGACGAGATTCAACATCGTTTCTTGGCAAGCAGGTGAACTTGACTTTTTGTTCGACAGTTTCTTGTTCATCGTAGTTACGACGGCAAGCTGGAACTCCTTCCAAAGAGAAGCAGATGCGGTGAGCGAATTCCTTGACTTCGGTTCTCTTGATCAAGTCTAAAAATTTATACATTTTGTTTCATAAAAACAATTTCAAATAAATGACTCACTGTTCTCAACGTTCTCCTTGTCTTCAATCTCGTATTCCTGATTATCTTCATTTTCGAGTTCGAATGATGAGGATCTCATTTTTCTCTCCATTTTTCTGTAGTTCTTCTTGTCAGAAACAACATCTTCCTCAATTTCGCATTCCTTGTCGTTCAAGAAGTATGATCTGTGGAACTTCTCGAGGTCTTCGGTCTCCTCATCTTCAGCAGTTCTCAATTCATTGTCCATCTGAAAAAATAAATTGGGAATGAATCACACAACTTAAAAAAGAAGTAACATACCTCGTTATCGTTGTTACCGCAAAGTCCGCAAAGATTAGCTCTTGAGGATTGTTTGTTGAAATGGTTCAACTTGGTATAAACGTTTTGTCCATCATATTGAATAGTGACATGTTCGAATACATCCAACAACAAATATTCCTTATTGAAGGTGATTCTGAAATATACAAAACTAGAAATACAACTTCACATGGTTTCACTTACCCGCTGAACAACATATCAGTCTCTTCCATTTCTTCTCCGTCTTGTTTGGCAACAAATTTACCGTTTACCTTCGAGAAAACAATACTAGTCTCTTCAGTAACGTATTTGACGAGCAAGTTCTTCGAGTTCTTGGATTCCTTCTTAGCGAGGACAGCGAACTTTGGTTGTTCTGAGCAATCCTTAGCAATAACGGACCAGCAAGTGGTGAGTGGAGCAGAGTAGATCATATCATCGAAAGTTTGAATTCTTTTTGGAGAAACAGAGCAAACTTGTCCATTGTCTTGGTTCAAAGTGAGTCTCCATGAAGCAACTGATGGGAGTGGGAGTCTTGGAACTTGGACACTGCGAAGTTGGAGTTGTTGTTCTGGAGTTTGAACAGTGATGTTGACGTATTCACGGGTGATTGGGTCAACAGTCAATCTCAAGTGCATACGGTTCTCTTCGTTGTCTTGTTGTTGAGTAGAGACAGTCCAGTGTTGGTTCAAATACCAGTTGAGGCGATCAACCAAAGATTCCAATTGTTGTTGAGTTTGTTGGTTCAATTTGTATTGAGCAACAAGATCCAATTGGTTCAAACGAGCAGATTTGACAATAAGATCGTATTGTGGAACTTCAGTTCGTCTCTCCAAAGCTCTTTGATACTTTCTTTGTTCTTTCGATTGTCCGATTTGAGCTCTCAATTCAATTTCGTTCTTCTTGTTTTGTTTTGAGAGTCCCCATTTGGTGTTCATGCTCATCATGACTTCACGGTGTGGTTGTTCACGAAGTTTTTCCAATGTGTCGATCATTTCTGGAGCAACAGCAACAAAAACGTTGTTAAGAGTCCAGTCTTGTTCAGCGGTATAGAGAACGTTGAATTCGGTTTTGAAAGCACGGAGCATTTTATCGACTGTGATAGCGGTTTCCAACTTGAGAAGATACTTTTCTGGTGCACGAAGTGTTACAATAATGTTTCTGGTTAGAACTTTGGTTGATTCCAAATCCTTGACCAATTTTTGGAGGGCTTGACGACGAGCTTCGTTGGAGTGTCCTTCAACTTCAAATTCCGATTCGAAAACTTCTTCAAGTTTGTAGTCAAGGCTTTGATCCAATTCGGTATTGATAACAACGTTCGAAGTGAAAACTGCTGGCTTTCTGTTGTTGTTGTTCTTGATAACAAGTTCATAATCTTGTTCAGCAAAAAGAGCATTTTCGAGTGTCCACTGTCTCAAAACATTTCCACGAGTGGAAATTTCAAGTCCGAAAACATTGATGGTCTTCTCAACTTCTTGAGTCTTCTTGTTCAATTGTGGAATAGCAAGAGTCTTCTCTTCAGTGTCAACGTATTGGTTCTTTGAGAATCCTGGATAACGAAGGTAGACAACTGGACGGGATGAGACTTGAACTGAGAATTCTTCTTCTTCTGGGACATTGACTCTGGTTTCCATTTCGATATCTCCTTTGACTGCCTCGGCGGACCATTGAAGCTTGAGTGGAGTGTAAGATTTGATTGATTGCATTGACTTGACTCCTTGTTCAAACCATGGTGTCATCAAACTCATTTCGAAAATGTGAGTAGCAGCGATCGATGGGCGAACGGTAACTGTAAGTCCTTCTGAGTTTGTACTGAGTTCACCTTCGAATGTAGCAATAGTTGGGACCTTTCCAGTGATGGTAAGTGGAAGACCAAGGGTAGTTGGAAGTTGACGAATAGACTCATAGAAATATGCTGAATGAGTGAATCTGCCAGTGAGTTTTTCAATATCTTCGCGGAGTGCAACTTTTTCGAGAGTCACGAAATTCTCGACAATGAATTCGATTTGTTGTTTAGTGAATGGAATGATAACTTGATCGATGTTTTTGTATCTCAAATAAGTCAAACCAAATACTTCTTGATTGTCGGAAGCTTGTTGACGAGCCTTGAGTTTCAATTGTTTGGCGAGTTTTTGAAGAAGTGTGACTTTTTCTTCGGATGAACGATCTCCACGAGTTATTGGTCTTTCTTTTGAGTCTCTCACTTTTCTGATTGTCTTGAGGATAGCTTGTTCAACGTTTTGTTGAGTGAATCCAAATTGAACAAGGTATCTGTTCCAGTTTCCTCCGAAAACTGATTCAAGCGATGCTTGAAGTTCACTTGGAAGATAAGAGTTCTTCTTGAAAATGGTAGAGAAATCAAATTGAGCTCCGGAAAGAATATCGCGAGCAAACATTGGAAGTTGGGCGTATGTGGAGAAAACTGATGATTCTTGTTGTGATTGGAAGCGTGTGAATGAGAGAACGGTTACACAATCTGAAGCGAGTTGTTTGTATTGTGGGTTGGTTGATTGACTGAATTGTTTCAAGAGTTGATAAGTGAAATATTGAACTTGTTGGTTGGATTCTTTCTCCATTTGTGAGACAAGTTGAACCAAAACAGATTGGGATGGTCTGGTTTGGATCAATCTCCACAAAGCAGCCATACGGAGTTCTGGAGCATTTTGACGGTTCTTGTAGATTGGGAGAAGAACTCTTTGGAGTTTGAGTGGCATGATGTTATCGAGAAGTCGGAGACAGTCAACAGCTTCTCTGCGGACAACAAGTGGTTGACGACGGTCATTGATGATTGAGTTGATTTCGTTGACAGCGATATCAATTCCAGCGTTTCCGAGACCTTTCAATGCCAAAACTTTTCCGTAGGTGTTTCTTTCAGATGAACGGAACATATCCAAGAAATTGTTGAGGTACTTCTCTTTCAAGTCACGAGTGTCTTCACGAATGAGGTGGTTGTTTTGGTTGACTCTTTGAGAAAGAATTCCACGAACAATGGTACCATAAGCGAGAATAGCAGATTGACGCTCAAGATCATCAACTTCGTTTGAAAACTTGACAACCAAATCAGCAATCTTCTCAGATGGATAAAGGGTTTCTTGAATAGACTTCAAAAGAAGAGCAACTTGACTTGGATTTTTCAAAAAACCGGTTTTGGAATATTCCAAATGGTTCAACAAATGTTCGATCGTGTTCTTTGTTCCGGCGATAGCAAGAGCTTGATCAATGATTCTTTGAATCTGGAATAACTCGTGTTCTCAAGAAATTAAAATCTAGATGTGTTTACCTTCTCGTCTTTTTTGTTATAGCATTCCTTGTGAATTTTCTCAAGCTCATCAGAGGTTGTGGTACGGAGAAGACGAACAAGGCGAGCAAGTTGATGAACTGTTTCTTGTCCATTTTTCTCATCATCTTGAATGTTTTCGAGGATGGTCTTGATCAAAGTCATTTTTGTTCCAGTTGGGAGTTCGAATGGATTTTTTTTGGTAGAATCTCCATTCTTGAAGAAATCTTCAACAGATCTCTCCCATTCGGTAGAGTAGATGAGTTCTTCTGGCTTTCCATTGACCTAAAAATTTGAAAATTGTTTTTTTTTTCGTTTGTTGTTCGAATTACCTTCTTGATTTCCTTGTTGATCTTGAGAGTTTCTTCAAGGGTGAGCTTTGAGCGGGTTTCGGTCTTCATGACTTCTTGTCCATTGAGGTTGTGAGTGTAGATCGAACGAACTTCGACTTCCTTCAACAATTCATCTTCCAAAGTGTATGTGTAGACAGTTTGTGGTTTGAATGATTCAACCTTCTCTTGTTCTTGTTGGGAAAGTTCCTCGGAGAATTGATTTCCGTAGACAGCTTGTGGTCTCGATTCGCATTTGTTGAAGTTGACAGTCTTGGTGACAATGGTCTTCTTGTTCTCACGGTTGATGGTGTAAGCAACTTGGCAGTCTCCTTCGATGGTTTTTTCGTTGATGAAGAATGATTGGAATTCTTCATCATTTTCCATGCGAGATTCGAATTCTTCAGTTGGTTGTTGTTCGACGAATGAGATCATGTTGAGAACAGATCTCTTGACATTCTTTGACCACTCAGCATCCTTAGCATCGAATTGGATGTTGGAAACAAGTCCATTCTTGATTTGAGCACGAACTGGCAACTCAAGAAGGCTCTTGTATTCCTTCGAAATATCTCTTTGCTCCAAGGAACGGAGTTCTGGATATTGTTCATCGATTTCTGGAACATTTGAAGCAGCCATTTTGATTTCAACCAATTGAAGATGGATGTAACGGTCATCAATTGATTGAAGACGAGCACGAGCAGAAATACGGGATTGAGACATATCGGTTTGTTGAGAAGTTGGAAGTCCGGAGAGAACGAGGCCATCAAATTTGTAGACATACTCGTTCTTTGACTCGAAGGTGTGCTCGAAAGCTGGGGTGGCGGCGAAGGCCAAAGCCACAATGGAGGCCAGAATAAACGACCTCATGATGAGAATGATTATCTCATTT
>LR550471.1:0-19916 GCA_900536415.3 Caenorhabditis sp. 38 MB-2015 | reverse complement strand
TTCACGAGAAAAATGTTGACTGGCAAGGGGATTTTCGATGAGAAATATGTCATTCGATAGATTTTCGAACGCTGATCAAGAATCCGTATTCAGTTTTTGCCAAACACAATTCTCGATGCGTGAAAGTCAGCTGCAAAGTTTTCAGCTAGAAAAAAAGAAGAAAAAACCTTTTTAAAAGTAATTTTGAGGACTAGGGCCTAACAATAGGGTAACAAAATATGAAAAAGAATACTGGAATATTTATTTTCTTCAAAAACCTCAAATTTAGACTGAAAATTCCAGAACATGGAAATTCTTTACAAGAAAAAAAGGGAATGAAAACAAGCCACGTGTTTCATTATTATTTTTGTCTGTCAGTTTCTCATTTCTTTTTGTTATAGAAGAAAAATGCAAATTTGCTGAAAATTCTGTAATTTTTAATTTTCATGCAACACAAACTGTCTAGATATTTCCAGGACAAAAAGTCACCCCATAGTATAGTATACCATCCCATTTTTGTTAGTTTTTGATGGTTTTTCGAGCATTTTTTGTATTTTCAGTGTAAATTTCAAGGCTGAAAATCGCGTATTGAGAAGTGCATTCAGCAAAAACTGATAACAGATTCGTTTTCAGCGTCTACAAAATGATACATGTCTCGCCGCAAAACCCCACATTTTCCTGGAACCATTCCCTTGTGAGATACATATACTGAAAGATCTGAATTTCTTTACGATTTTTTATGTTCTCACGTAGAATATGAGTAACTTTAATCAAGTTTTCAAATCTTTTTTTGCGTTTTTTTTTCTGAAAATTACATGCTTTCAGCCTTCTTTTTATGCCAAAAAACCGTTTAGTTCTCACATTCAAAAGTGAAACTTTGTGCTTTCTGCGTAGAGCTTTGCAAAATTTAAAAGAGGGATGTTGATAAGCACAAAAAATTCTATCGAATGGGATAGGTTTCACATAAGATCAAACTCGATTCAGAAACAACCACTTCGACCCCGATTCGTTAGGTTTGATCCTATTCAGTATGTCCTATTCAGGTTCCACAAATCGCGTGCTTTCCTGTGATCACTCCGGTATGAAAAGTGCCTTTGTCGCTTATAGAAGCCTGACTTATATGATGTACGCCCAACATAGAGCTATGTTGGAAAACAATGATAATCGATATTATATATATGAAAACGGTGGAGGTATTGTTTGTCGTAAGTTGTTTTGTTGTTGTTGTTGTTGTTGGAAATTTCATCTGTATTATCATTATTCATTCAGCCATTCCGTACAGTTATTTGTGGTTCAAATTTATAATGGATCACCCTAAATTTATGGATGTTGAAATATTGATCTTTAATAAATTCGTGGCGCCTGACTTTTCGTTTCGATCTACTATGATGGACAAATGTTACACGAACTCAGCTTGTAAAGTTGGCCAGTTTTGCGGCGACGTGGTAAACCGATCAGAGAACGATAAATATAGTGCGCTTTGTAGTGAGTTTTGTCATACCAACAACAAACTGCGATAGAATATATGTATAGTAGCGATCAAAAGTTTACACCGCTTTAGTAAAATCGTCATATCTCAGCTCAAAATGGTCCGTTTGGCCCCATATTTCGCACAGTTACACTCAATGATATCAGTAATGTGCTCCAGTTTTTGTAAGACCATATCTGAAAAACGGTCAATACTTCTTCCTCTAGTGTTTTTCCTCTGATGTACTTCGTTCCGATTATAATTCTTCCCAGTTACGATTCTTCCTCTAGATTTCTCTTAATGTTTTTTGTTTGGATATCAATTTTCATAAGATTTTTTTGTCGGATTTCAGTTGACGCTTCAAATTTTAAGGTGCATATTCTGTGACAAGTTTGACGAAGAAAATAGGTTTTCTGACTTTGCTAAAAGTGTCATTTTTTGTAAGTTCACATAGTTACATGATGTACTCCATAAAGTAATTGAATTGTGTAATAGATTCTCATTAATGCTATTGAAAAAATTTTTTCAGTTTTTCGATTGTTGATGCTGATTTTTACTGTCGTAGTCTACATTACAGCCATGTAAAGTTATTGATCGAAATTCATACAAATATGCCAACGATCCATGAAAACTGATCCTACGTTTAAAAAATTGCAATAATTTTAACTCAAAATTAATCTGAAAAAATCCTGAAAATAAAACGCCCATTCAGTACACTATACAAATCTAAGAATTTACCAAACGTTTCCCATTTTCCACTTAGGCTTTTTTCAGCGAAGTGAGAAAATATTAATCTGATCATTTTTTCTAACTTGACTTCTTTCAGCAGATACTTTCTTACCACTGGCTTCATACGGATTAAATGTCACAAATTTACTTTAAAACATAGAGTCTCAACTGAAATCCGAAAAAATATCTTATGAAAATTGATATCCAAGCGAAAAACATTGAGAGAAATCTAGAGGAAGAATCATAACTGGGAAGAATCATAATCGGAACGAAGTACATTAGAGGAAAAACACTAGAGGAAGAATCATTGACCTGAAAAACTGAACATCTGAAATGATTTCTGAAATTTTTGGAAAAATACATTTTTTCCCTAGACACTTTGCCAAAAGTTTTTTATTGCCAAACTGTTCTTTCAAACTGTTAGAAAAATTCCCCGGATGGATTTTTCAAAAAAAAAAAAAAAAAAAATTTTCAAAAAAATTTTGGTAATAGAAATATTGAGACAATGCTATAGGACCCCCAAAAATACAGAACAAAAAGAAAGGTCTGGTTCGTGTTATCCCCTAAAAGAGACCCACAAACTCGAGCTACCAACAAGATTGGGCTCCATCATACCGTTTGCACCGCACATTTAAGCTGATATCTTGCCAAAAAATTCCAGTTTTTGATTGGCTCGCGTGCTCATCGGACATGAAAACCATCAAAAACGTTCGGAGATTCAATTTTGAAGAAGGTTTATGACAAAAAATGCAACTGTGACGGTGTTTTGGATCCCAAAAAGAGCTAACATTGATGACTGGCTCCAAGTGAGTCAGAAACTGTTGGACAGTTCATGGATTCACGATTTTTTGCAATGATTTGGGTTAACTTTCAATTCTTTGCATCATTGGATACAAATGTTTCTTAATTTTGGAATTTACTCAAAATTTTGCCCACTGGCCGTATCATTATGTGGAAAATGTTTTCTGTGTTTTTCGAAAAAATTAAAATTTCTTTTATTGCCGGAATCCCCAAGAAAATTTTTATTTTTTTACATATCGCTCTGCAAAAACTGTAGTGCCTCGCTGATATCATTGGGCAAAACTATGCAAAATGTAGGGCCAAATGAACCATTTTGAGCCGAGATATGACCAAAAAACCGACAGTATACAAACTTTTGATCGCCACTGTATGTATGTGCTTTAAAATATATAATTATAGGTAATAACAAAGCCAAATGTAAACTTGACAGAGATTGCGTTGGTGGTAAGTGTGAGGAGGATATCAATGGGTCGCCTTATTGGGATGAAGATCATCGATTTTGTTATCCTTGTGAGTTTTTTTTCGTATTTTCTATGAATTGAGCAATCTCTAGAGAGCTCCAGATGAAAATTTGAAAGGTTGAAAACCCTCAAAACGTGTTTTAGAACAATCAGTTTCTTCGTAGAACTATCTTGACTTAAATTGAGAACACGTATTTGCAGTTCCTGAAATCCCAGCCAGACATTGGCTGAAGCAACAATTCGCCATTCGTCCGTCTGAATTGAATGTCAAATTGTGCAATTCCGATTATGAATGTAGTTCTTGGATGGACAGGAGTGTAATTTGTAATCAAGATCTACACGAAGATCCGAACAAACGCATGGAATGGTCTGAATATGTGCCTGATAATGCTCCACAAAACACTGGAAAACACACACTATTCTCTGGGCTTTGCATACATGCCAAACCCATCTCCTATACTTTCTCGCACATCTACGAATCAAGCAAGGATCCAAAATACTTGGCCGTTGGCGCAAGTGACACGAATTATCGAGAGCATCTGAAGAAGTGTAATAAAAACGGCGATTGTGATCGAGGACAGTTTTGTGGTAATATCATTAGCTTGACCGAGGACGATGAGTTTGACACACGACACAAGTTCTGCTTCGCAGTTCCGGGCGTTGTAAATCCGCCCAATCCTGACAACAAATATACGGTTCTACCCGATGAACTTGATCTCATTCCGTGTAACAGTACAATTGAATGTATGGTGGGACGTGCACTCCACGCATTTTGTTGTCATATTCCAAGTGATTTCAAGTACGTGGCCAATGTTTGGCCCACTGGAAAACAGTTGTTCAACGGATTGTGCACGGATGGTGACAGTTATGTGAAACAATGCAAATTGGGTGGTGAAGTCTTGAAGAACCCATCATGTGGTAATGTGAAGATGAGAAATTTTGCCGAGTGTAATGGTGGTTACCAAGGAGACGCCTGGTGTGACGAGAGTATTGATCGATGTTGTCGTGATCCAGCGATTGGCCTATGTCCAGATGGACAAACTCGATTGTTCAATGAGCCAGAGTGTAGTGGATATGATGAGAGGAAACCGGACAGTGGAACATGCACAGTGCAGATGGGAGCGATTTGCAAATTTGGGCACTGTTGTCCGAATGGTAGGTTTATTTTGAGATGAGGTACATTTTTCGCATAATCTTAATCATAACGTTCCGAGCCTGGCTAAAGAGTTTATTTGGGTATGATCGTTTTTTGAAAATAACATTTCCTTAAATTGGACCCCCTGGATCGAACCAGGCCAGATTTCGTGTCATAAATATCGAACTCAATCAATCGATATTAGGACCCGATTCAGAAACCTATTGTAGACTGAAGAATCGGGTTTAATGGGCATATTCCCCCGGATTTAGAAACTATCAACACGGAGCCGATAGAAAACTCGAATCTGGGCTCATTCAGGAGCCATTTTGAGATTTTTATGATATGAGGATCCCAGGGAGGTTCCGAGAAAATTTTCAGAGAATGGGAACCAAGTTCTCAAAATCATCCACAAAACCCAAATCTTTTTAAGTTACAATCAACTCGGATGGTGAGTTCATTCGCGGTCAATACTCGTACATTACCAATCTACGTTGTCAACCCGGAGTTCGTCCGATCAATTATCCCGCTGGATATTGTGAGCCAGAAAGTGGAAAAATTGTGATTTTTGGCGAGCTCACTCGAATGAAAGAGACACTGACACGCTGGCCAGAAGATTCCCCAAGACCATGCGAACGAGACAGTGATTGTTCGGAAGACGGAGATACGATTTGTATTTTTCAAATCTACCCACATTGCCAACATTCCCGAAAATATTGTGAAACACACAGGTATTCAATTAAGAGTATTATCGACTTTTAGGTTCCAAGTTGAACATTTTCAGTGACTGTCCCGGTGAAATTGGCATTTGCATGCGACATTATGAGGGCTTTTGCCACTATAACCCTTTGGTGAGATACGCAAATCTGACTTGCGTTAGAAAGAATCGATAAAATTTCAGAGACATATCCCGGTCAAATTCCCTGTTCAATATGAATACGTTTGGATTCTTATTGTGATTGTTGGTTTGGGTGTCATTATGATAATTGGTGTTGTAGTTTTCGTGAAATGGAGTTCGAAAAGAGAATTGAAATTGAAAAATGCTGAAACTCCAATGAGCCCTGTACAGTCACCAGTTGGATGAAGATTTGAGAATAAGCCTGTGAAAATAGCAGAATGAATATGTTGATGTTCGACAGAGAAAAAAAATGTATTGAAACAATTCAAAATTTTTTAGAATTGATCTTGATGAGCCTTGAGCTTAATAAAAAAAACTCTATCTGATGGTGTGTGTCTCATTCCAAGATCCGTTAATACCTGATTTTAAACCTTTGGTATTAAAATTTCAACAATTTTGTAAAAAGTTTCGAAGCCTGCTAAAAATCCCTTCCTTATATAAACGCAACGAAAAAAAAAACACCTAAAAATGTCGTGAAATGTTGTGTGCAACCGTGCAATTGTACGTCTCGGTGTTTACAGATGTGTGCAGTTTTGCGTCGTGAGTGGAAGGATTTTAAATGGGTTTTTTTCGTTTCAATACAGTCTGTTTTTTCGGGAATCCAGTATGTTTTTCCGGGGACCCGGTGATATTTGAGAGCCCGGTAGCTTTTTTCGGGAACCTGGTAATTTTTGGGAACCCGGTAGATTATTTCTGGAACTTGGTAACTTTTTCTGAGAACCGGTTGATTCTTAGAAACCCGAAAAATAAAAAAAGTGATATTGTTCGCTTTGAGAAGATGGCCCACTAGTATATTTAAAAAAAAAAAGAAAGAAGTGAAAATACTCAAAATTTTCTCCGTGAGCTTGGTGAACGTCATTATCAACCCAATGTCATTTTTAACAGTCTCATTCATTTATTTTTTAAATTGTAATTGACTTTAGTTATGCAGATTTTCATCACTTTGTTAATCTTGCTTTTCGGTATGTTTATGTACGGTAGTTAACTATTTTCATATAGTTTGTTTTTCAGCTCCATATGGAAGTTATGGTAAGGTAAGATTGTTTCCTGTGTTGTTCCAGAAACGGATCTGGTCTTCATTTTTTCGAGTTCTCCCAAATCGAACCCTAAAAATTTAGAAAAAGCAACATTGTCCTTCTGGCGAAACTGTTCAGTATGATGTTAAAGACGATGCTTTCTGTGATGATCGGGACGCTGTGAAGTTTTTATCTTTGGTTGACAGTATTGAAAGAATCCATTGTTGCTGTGAGTGTTTCAATGGACGGATTACCAGTAAATTGAATTTCAGCGAAAAAATCATTTTGGCCATGCGACATCAGTATGTTGTCTCGTTTTGTTTGGCGTCGAACTGGAAAACAAATCACATATACAATATCAAACGGACCTCATTATATAGAACACCAAGCAAACCGTCCGTATGCGTTCGAGTCAACCTGGTCACCTTCGGGATTTTTTATGTGCCGTGAGTTTTTTTGCTGATAAAAATGAAACAGTCATCTCTGGACATTTTATGAATGTTTTTTTTTCTGAAAAATTTATAAATAAGTGTGCATTCTATAACCAAAATGACCTTCTGGATTAAATTTTTCGTGAGAAAAATTTTTTCCGAAAATTATCCGAGCGAAATTTTTAACACAAAATCATTATGTCCCTTCAATCAAAATTCAATTTTGGCAGATTTTTTTCTTATAACTTTTTGGACGCCCCATGAATTGATTATTGATAAAAGTTTGTCGTTCTTGTTGAAACAACAATTTCACAGCGTGACAATTAATCGTGCAAGCAAAATTTCAACTTGCTCCGAAAATTGTGAAATTGCACTTAGAAATAAGCATTATGATTTTCCCAAATTTTGAGTTCCACTTGTCAAAAGCAGTAGTCGATTCAGCGACATCACGAAAGAAAATTTTAAGAATGATAGATATGTTAAATTATATAATGAGATTGTTCAAAATATTTCTCTGGCTATCCAGAAAAAAAAATATTATGAAGATTGGCTAACTTTCGGTATAGTTAACCCGAATTGAATGAATGTTCATAATCAATGGTCGCCCTGTATTATATGAACTCATGATCATTTTTTTCAGCTCGCCCGTTTATGTATTTGAAGTCCAAACAGATGGCATGGGGCACGGAAGAGCCGAGAAACGAAGATATGTGGGAGTATCTTCCAATTAGTTCTTCCAGATGTCAAACGAATAGTGAATGTGGCTTTGGCAATTATTGCGGCGACGTGATAAACCGATCATCAAATGATAAGTATAGTGCACTGTGCAGTGAGTTTCATAAATTTTGCTATTAAATATATGAAATATAGTTTTTTCTCTTGTCAGGTGATAACAAAGCCAAGTGTAAGGTTCATAGTGATTGCGCGGCTGGTGCATATTGTCAAGAAGATGTTCAAGGTTCACCTTATTGGGAGGAGGATCATCGATTTTGCTACATGTGTGAGTTTTGTTGTTGGTATGAAAAGAGAATGTTGTGAAAAAAGACCTATGTAATTCGATAGATCAACATCATGTCTCTAACTTTTACAAAACTCCGCGCGGAGAGCTGAAAATCACGTTTTCTGTTTTGTCCGAAAATCTATGAGCATTGAGAAAACTGTTAAAAACAACTTGAAAAACAACAAACTTTATAGGGTTAAATGTAAATTTTCCTTCTGGACACTTTTCAAATGATAAATATTAGAAAAAACTTCAAGTTGATCGAGATATAATGAAAAATGTGAAAATTCTGAAATTAATATCAATTTTTCACGTTTTTATTGATATCTTTTTTTGCAGGTTTTCGAACTCATTTTTTGAGCGTCTCAGCGCATTTTTCGTGAAAAAGGAATGCTTCCAGAGTTGTTTCCTTTTCGGTTACGCCAAACATGTTGGTAATGTTTATTTCGCACCAAAACAGAGCTGCACCCAAGTTTTCACCTACCGTATTCACTCTAATAAAATAGCACCTCTAGTTGAAGCCTCTAGTTCACTCTAATAAAAGAGCACCTCTAGTATAATGGGACTAGAGATAGTTTTGATTCGAGCATTTGAAAAAATAATTATTGATTGTTAGTGTGTTGATTTGGTTACTAAACCCCATTAAAGTGTCAATGCATTCAGTGCATCACCAAAAACGAAAAGGGAACCTCAAGGCTACAAACTTTTCACTGAAACTCGGCATGCCCTTCGATTAGAGAGAATACGGTGTTTTAGGTTCGAAATTGACTGACCCAGACGACAACATACAATTTCGTAATGGTTTGTTTTCTTAACTGTTGATAGAGTTTGATAATATAGTTTTAGAAAATTCATTTTTGGCGAACAATGAACGTCACCATTATTTTCTTCATAGCCAATGACCCTTTTTCTCAAAATTTCATCAAAATCTGGGTCAGTCAATTTTGGACCTAAAATAGGTTGAAACTTGGGTGCAGCTCTGTTTTGGTGCGAAATACATATTACCATCATGTTCGCCATACCCGAAAACCTCTGGATTCGAAATTTCAATACATGTTCTTCAAAATAAACCCGGTTTTTAGAAGTCCAGTTTCGAAACGTCGCGGAGCCTAATTTCCAACTTTCCGCGGCGAGTTTCCCAAATTTTGAATACGGGATGTTGATCGGCTCGAAAAACTCAACTGATAGTTTGTGTCAGAAGTTTTTGAACAAACAAAAACCTTAGATGTCTAGATGTTTTTAGAGTCGTCTTGAAATTTCACATTTTTTCACACCACTTTCTTGTGATTAATTCAAAATGAGAACGTTAAACTTACTTGAGAACAATTTGTTTTTTTGTTACAGCACCCGGAATCCCAGCCAGATATTCATCAAAGCAACAATATGCCTTGAATCCTTCAAAAAACAACTTTCTTCTATGTGATTCCGATAATGATTGTATATATGAACGGGGTAGGAAAGGAATTTGTAATCGTGACCTGGGGAACCCTAACGAAAATTTGAAATGGAGTGAATATGTGCCGGATGTTGGTTCGGACGGCACTGGCAAGCTCAAAACGTACTCTGGAATCTGTATGCAAGAAGTGCCCATCTCCTATACCTTCTCACTCGTTCACGAATCATGGCCCAACGATCAATACATAGCGGTTGGTGGAAAAACCAATTTTCGAGAGCATCTGAAAAAATGCGACAAAAACGCCGATTGTGATCAAGGGCAGTACTGTGGCGATATTATTAGCTTGACTGAGGAGTTTGAGTTTCACACAGAGCGCAGGTTCTGCTTCATAGTTCCCGCTGTTGTATATCCGCCCACTTCTGACAACAAATATACGGTTCTACCCGATAAACTCAATCTAGTACCATGTAACACCGATATTGATTGTATATTGGGTAGTGCACTCAATTCGTTTTGTCACAATTCAACCGGGTTGACATATGTCGGTCTTGTTTGGGACACGGGAAAAACGTTGTTCAACGGATTGTGCACGGATGGTGACAGTTATGTCAAACAATGCAAATTGGGTGGTGAAGTCTTGAAGAACCCATCATGTGGTAATGTGAAGATGAGAAATTTTGCCGAGTGTAATGGTGGTTACCAAGTTGACGCCTGGTGTGATGAGAGTATTGATCGATGTTGTCGTGATCCAGCGATTGGCCTATGTCCAGATGGACAAACTCGATTGTTCAATGAGCCAGAGTGTAGTGGATATGATGAGAGGAAACCGGACAGTGGAACATGCACAGTGCAGATGGGAGCGATTTGCAAACTTGGACACTGTTGTCCGAATGGTAGGTTTAGTTTGTATTACTACAAAAAGGGGTTCCTCGTATTCTAAACTTTTTCTTAACAATACTGTAGTATTATAGTTTTATTAGGTTGTCCCACTTCAAATGTGAATTTTTCTCAAACTTTAAAAACAATTTTTGTATAAAATGAAAAGAATTGGCAATGGACTGTGGCATGGGGGACCCCAATCAGTGACGTGATGTCCCGTATACTTGATCTCGGCTGATCTTCTAAAGACTCCTCAATATGAGCATGTTTGTGTGTGTGGGTGTGGCTTATTCTAGATATTGTAGTTCCCTTGTTTGAAGCGATTGAACCAAAAGAATGCTCTAAAACGTGTGAGTAAAAGAGTTCGCTGGAGCATTATCGCACACTTTTGGGTTTCTAGGCCATATATTTTTTCTCGAGATCTAACTCTAGGTTTAATTTTTGTTCCTTTTTAACCTTTTTTTCTTACAAGAAGGTTTTTACAAGTTTTTTTTGTTTCAATATACCTTACAAGGGAGGTCCAAGTACTTCCCCATTCAACTTTTTCTTAAAATTTGTACACTTATACAGTTTGACCTCCTGATCATCGTGTGATAATTTTTTTTCGCCGGAAATTTTTGTGAAAAAAGTTATTACGTCTCCAAGTTTCAATAATGTTATTTTTGAACAGTTCTACTGGGTGTTAGGAGGCATGTTTTACATCAATCGATAGCTAATTCGATACACACTCGATTGTGCATATTTGAAAACCCAAAAAAAGTTCCACCTCATCCGAAACACCGAAAAACTGAAAAAAAAAAAAGAGTTCTCCTCTTTAGAAACACAAAAACACATCCACACAATTCTTCCCCCTTTCCCGTTTGTTCCAAAAGGACACACATTTGGGTGTAGGCTGTTTGATAAATTCAAGTTGATCGTTTTCAGCTTTTATTTCATATTTTTTTATGAAATAAATTATTTTAGGGTTTTCGACAGTGCTGAAAAATCTAGTCCACATTATGAAAGCCAAATCGAACACTTACAAAAGATAAAAACATGCGAGAAACGTTTTGAAAGGAGAACTTTGACACGTGATAACTTTTTTCACAAAAACTTCCGGCGAAAAAAAATTATCACACGATGATCAGGAGGTCAAACTGTATAAGTGTACAAATTTTGAGAAAAAGTTGAATGGGGAAGTACTTGGACCTCCCTTGTTAGAATATCGAGTACTATCAGATTTCATACACATGTTTTATCCTTGGCCGGGTCATTCAACTAGGCTGAAAATGGTCACATTGTCACCAGATTTTAACTGTATGTAGGCAACACTCATCAAAAAACATGTCAGAATAATAAAGTATAAAAAATGCATTTGTGATGATCCAAAATGATGAACACGATTCAAAAAACTTTTGAAGAATGAAAAAAAAAATTCTAGCGAGTAGTGGGAATTTGGATTTTCTATCGACTGACCAAATATCAAACTATTCCAATAACCAAGCTTGGCGACCTTTCCTTGTCAAGGTCATCCACAAAAATCAATTTTCCAAATTTTTAGTCACAATCAACTCGGATGGTGAGTTCATTCGCGGCCAATACTCGTATCTTACCAATCTACGTTGTCAACCCGGAGTTCGTCCGATCAATTATCCCGCTGGATATTGTGAGCCAGAAAGTGGAAAAGTTGTGATTTTTGGCGAGCTCACTCGAATGAAAGAGACACTGACACGCTGGCCAGAAGATTCCCCAAGACTATGCGAACGAGACAGTGATTGTTCGGAAGACGGAGATACGATTTGTATTTTTCAAATCTACCCACATTGCCAATATTCCCGAAAATATTGTGAAACAAGCAGGTATTTAATTATCGACTCTCAGGTTCCAAATCGAAACTTTCAGCGACTGTCCTGGTGAATTTGGCATTTGCATGCGTCATTATGAAGGCTTTTGCCACTACAACCCTTTGGTGAGATACAAATCTGACTCGTGTTCAAAAAATCGATAAATTTTCAGAGACATATCCCGGTCCAATTCCCTGTTCAATATGAATACGTGTGGATTCTTATTGTGATTGTTGGTTTGGATGTCATTATGATAATTGGTGTTGTAGTGTTCGTGAAATGGAGTTCAAAAAGAGGATTGAAATTGAAAAATGCTGAAACTCCAATGAGCCCTGTACAGTCACCAGTTGGATGAAGACTTGAGAATAATAAACAATTTATTAAAACAATTAAAACATTTTTTTTAAATCGATCTTGATGAGAGCGATGCCTCCAAACTTTGAGCTCAATTTTCAACCTTCCGCGCAGGTTTTTCCAAAATTTGAATATGGGATATTGATGAGCATAAAAAACCTCTATCTAATAGTGTGTGTGGTTCATTTCAAGATCCGTTAATACCATCAAACCTTTGGTAATAATTTAGTTTTTTAGTTTTTTTTTAGATGCTTTCTGTGATAATCGTGACGCTGAAAAGTTTTTATCTTTGGTTGACCATAAAAAAAGATTCCATTGTTGCTGTGAGTGTTTTTCAACGGATTTCCAGTAAATTGAATTTCAGTGAAAAGATCATTTCGGCCATGCCAGTCCGGGATGTTATCTCGCTTTGTCATGCTCCGAACTGGAAAACAAATCACATATGGAATACAATACCTTTTTGGAGATTATTTATTAGAAAACATAACAACAAGCCCGTATACTTTTTCTTTAGGAACATTTATGTGCCGTTAGTTTTTTTTGCTGAAAAATTTAGTTTCTTGAAAAAGAATATCTTGCTCAGCCAAAATGACCTACTGGGACGATTTTCTTGTGAAAATTTTTTTTTTCAGAAAAAAAAAATCTGAGCAAACTTAAAAAAAAGTGTTCCTTCAATCAAAATGGTACTTTCTTACAAGGGAATGGTTTCAGGAAAATGTGAGATTTTGCAGGAGAGACATACATCATTTTGTAGATTTTGACATGCTGAAAACGGATCAAACGATA
Source organism: Caenorhabditis sp. 38 MB-2015 (assembly GCA_900536415.3). NCBI lineage: Eukaryota > Metazoa > Nematoda > Chromadorea > Rhabditida > Rhabditidae > Caenorhabditis > Caenorhabditis quiockensis. The sequence goes on along the minus strand of LR550471.1, from coordinate 6,760 downwards.
ACCTCAATGCGCAATTTTCAGCCTTGAAATTTACACTGAAATTCAAAAAAATTCTTGAAAACCTATCAAAACCTATCATTCAAGCTGCTCGTGTGAGAAATCTAGGTTCATTACGTGACCAAGTTCAATAGGATATAAAAAAGGGGATATTAAGAAAAAATACCCCGTGACTTTGTTAAACTTGGAATTGGTCATTATTAAAACATTATTGCCAACAGTTTGATTTATTTCTTGAAAGTTTCAATTGTCTAGTAATGCAGATTTTCATCATTTTGCTAATCGTTTTGATCAGTATGTTCATAGTCCCATAGTCAATTATTTTCATGTTGTTTGTTTTTCTTTTAGCTGAACATGGAAGTCAAAATATGAATAAGGTAAGATTGTTTTCCGGGTGGTTCTTGAAACACACTTGGTCGATACAAAAATGCCACGACAGGAAAAACTGTTGAAGACTAATTATTGAGCTTGTGAGAATAGACGAGAAAATATGCTCCACTGCTTCAGAGAAAAACCGAAAATAATTGACAGACACCAAATATTACGAGCAACAAATTTGAATGACGCAATTTTGCATCTGGTCTGATTTTTGGAGCAACTTCACAATTTTCAGAAGTTTATCTCTGAAAAACGTTGTCTGCTTCGATTTTGTGCGTTCGATTCAGGAAAAAAAAGGATCACATCCGTTTTTTCTCATCCTGCCCGTTTCAGATACCCCTATTTGGGGTCCGATTCAGGATTTTCTGTGACGATTTTCAAAGGTTTTTAAATTTTGTTCATTCCTAGACATTAAAACATACGATAGCGGGCAAAAGTTTGTATACAGTTGGTTAAAACGACGTATCTCGGCTCAAAATGGTCCGTTTGGACCCATATTTCGAATAGTTATGCTCAATAATATCAGTAATGTGCTCCAGTTTTTGTGAGACGATAAAAAAAAATGAAAAATTCATCCGAGAAATGTTTCTTAAAAAAAACATTTTGGCAATCAAAAACTTTTGCGAAGGTGTCTAAGAAAAAAAAATGTATTTTTCAAAAACTGAACGTTTTCACAACAAAGTCCCAGATGTTCTAATTTTCAGATAGGGTCTCGCAAAAAACTGAAGCACATTACTGATATCATTGAGCGTAACTATGCAAAATATGGGTCCAAACAGACCATTTTGAGCTGTGATATGACGACTTTACTAAAGCGGTGCAAACTTTTGATCGCTATTGTACATAATTCTAGGAAAGGTGTCCTGTTGGCGAAGCTGTCCAGTTTGATGTACAAGACGATGTTTTCTGTGACAACCCTGATGCTGTGAAGTTTCATTCCCAGTTTGACTATAAAGTGCATTGTTGTTGTGAGTAGTTAATGTTTTCAGAGAAATGTTTAAAGAAAAATTGAATTTCAGTGAAAACCTCGTTTCGACCATGTTATCCCAATATGTTATCTCGTTTTGTTTTGCGTCGAACTGGAAAACAAATAATATATACGACACAAAATTATAAAAAAAAGTATATAGAAAACGAAGATACAAGAGAGTTCGTTTTCGAGAAAACAGTGGAGTATGGAACAAGATATTTGTGTCGTGAGTCATTTTTATTGAGCATTTCATATTTTTAGGTACGAATCACGGGGAAAACTGAATTTCGCCTATTTGAAACACTAGTGGGCCATCTTCTCAAAGCGAACAATAAAACTATTTTTCATTTTTCGGGTTTCTAAGAATCAACCGGTTCTCAGAAAAAGCTACCGGGTTCCCAAAAAATACACGAGGTTCTCGAAAAAAGTATAGCAGAGAGTGGGGGATAATTTGAGAGAATGGGCAAGTTGTTTGTGAGAATGAGCAAGTTGTTATAAAAAAGCATCTCCCACATAGTCAAAAATGTGAAATGATTTTCGACCGGAAGTTCATCACTCAAAAACATTTTATTCCTAACTTGTGTTGGTTCACCCTGTATTTATTCAGCTTACCCGCTCATGTATTTGATGTCCAAAATGATGGTACCAACGGTCCGGTTCAAGCAGTATTTGAAGGCGTTTGATAAGAAGTATCTACCAAAACGTTACCCATTTGAGCATTTGAAAGTGTGTCAAACCAACAACGAATGTGGCTTTGCCCTCTTTTGCGGAGACGTAATCAACCGATCGGAACATGACAAATATAGTGCACTGTGCAGTGGGTTTTTTCTTGCCATTGTCCCACCACAAAATTGTTGCTATAGAAAATATTGATTTTCCCTCAGGTAATAACAAAGCCAAGTGTAAGGTTCATAATGATTGTATGGCTGGCGCAAAGTGTGAAGAAGATGTTGAAGGTTCACCTTATTGGGATGAAGAATATCGATTTTGCTTCGAAAGTGAGTTTCGAAAAGTATCAGTAAAATGCTCCAGTATTTATAGGATGATAGTTAAATCTGGAACATTTTTTTTTCATTTTTGAACACAAAAAATTTTCATGTTTCTTGTCTCAATTATTTATCTAATCTAAAAAATGTACATTTTCTGAAAGAGCTGTACGTTTTCATATTATTGCGAAAATAATTATCCAGACGTCGGGCAGAAAATCGGGCAAACGGGCGGTCCTTTCGCCCGCTACATGAAACGCACGTTCGCCCGTTCGCCCTAACCCCCGATCGCCCTTTCGCCCGTTCGCCCTCGATCTGTGTCACGTTTTGTTGCAATAACGTCATTAACAATAATGAACAGACAAACGGACAAACGGGTGAAAGGGCGCGGGCGAAAGGGCGAACGGGCGCGGGCGAAAGGACGAAAGGGCAAACGGGCGTTAAGGAAAACGGGCGCGGGCAAAAGGGCGTTCTAAACGTCGGGCGAACGGGTGATTTTTTTACAAGCCTAGTTTACAGAACCTGAAATCACAGCCAGATATTCATCAAAACAACAATATGCTTTACGTCCCTCCGAAAAAGACTTTCCGTTATGTGAATCCGATCATGAATGTGGAAATTACACAGATTTGAGTGGAGTTTGTAATCGTGACCTGGGAGGCAGCCCAAACGAAAATATGAGATGGAGTAGATATGTGCCTGATGGTGGTTCCAACAACACCGGCAAGCTCAAAATATACCCTGGAATCTGCATGCAAGCTATTCCCATCTCCTATACCTTTTCTCATATTAACGAATCAAATCCCAATGATCAATACATAGCGATTGGTGGAAAAACCAATTTTCGAGAGCATCTCAAGACATGCGACAAAAACGCCGATTGTGATCAAGGGCAGTATTGTGGTGATATTATTAGCTTGAATGAGGAGTTTGAGTTTCACACAGAGCGCAGGTTCTGCTTCATAGTTCCCGCTGTTGTATATCCGCCCACTTCTGACAACAAATATACGGTTCTACCCGAAAAACGCAATATAGTACCATGTAATACCGATATTGATTGTATATTGGGTAGTGCACTCAATTCGTTTTGTCACAATTCAACCGGGTTGAAATACGTCGGCATTGCTTGGGACACGGGAAAAACGTTGTTCAACGGATTGTGCACGGATGGTGACAGTTATGTGAAACAATGCAAATTGGGTGGTGAATTGATCAGATCGCGCAAGTGTGGCAATTTCAAAATGCACACTTTTGCCGAGTGTAATGGCGGTGACCAGGGAGACGCGTGGTGTGATGAGAGTATTGATCGATGTTGTCGTGATCCAGCGATTGGCCTATGTCCAGATGGACAAACTCGATTGTTCAATGAGCCGCAGTGTAGTGGATATGATGAAGCAAAACCGGCGAGTGGAACATGTACAGCGCAGATGGGAGCGATTTGCAAATTTGGCCACTGTTGTCCAAATGGTAGGTTTATTTTAACAAGGGAAAAGATGTATATACACTAAATCGACCCTCCTGATCACGATCATTTAGTTCAATTTTCCCAAGACCTTCCCGGAAAAAAATTATGTGCCTTTGAAAATGCTCGTTTTTGGCATGTTTGTCGCTTTTTTATTGTTTATATGCAATACAAACCGATTTTATAATGTAGACTAAGTTTTTCAGCACTATTGAAATGTGTTTGTTTGTGTGGCTGGAATAAAGGGGAAGGGAATGCGACCGTTTTTAGTTTTTTGGTGTTTTGGGTGGGGTAAAATTTTTGTTTGGGTTTAAAAATGTGCGGAATGGACTGTGCATAAAATTTGCTATCAATTGGTGTAAGTTTGAAGTCAAGTCGAAGACTCGTAACTTTTTTCTGAGAAGTTTATGGGAAAATCGGAATGCGGGATCGTGATCAGAAGGGTCGATTTGGTGAATAATTTTCATCAAAAGTTAAGTGTCTAACCTTAAACATGTCCCTTGTAAGATTTTTTTGAGGTACATTTTTCTGCATAATTGATAATAATATAGTTCATAGTATAGTTCATAGTATACAAAACTCCCAAACTTTGGGACAAAAATTTAAAAAAAAAAAGTGATCATTAATATTATTATGAAAAGATTCAAAATCATCTACAAAATCCAAAACTTTAAGTTACAATCGGCTCGTATGGTAATTTCAATCGCGGCAAATATTCTTACATCACCAATCTTCATTGTCAACCCGGAGTTCGTCCACTCAAATATCTCGCTGGATATTGTGAGCCAGAAAGTGGAAAAGTTGTGATTTTTGGCAAGCTCACCCGATTGAAAGAGATACTGACACGCTGGCCAGAAGATTCCCCAAGACTATGCGAACGAGACAGTGATTGTTCGGAAGACGGAGATACAATTTGCATTTTTAAAATGGATCCATATTGCCAAGATTCCCGACAATCTTGTGAAGAGAACAGGTAATTCAAGGAATTTTTGACATATAATAGATTCCAAATCGAAACTTTCAGCGACTGTCCCGGTGAATTTGGCATTTGCATGCGACATTATGAGGGCTTTTGCCACTACAACCCTTTGGTGAGATACGCAAATCTGACTCGCGTTAGAAAAAATCGATAAATTTTCAGAGACATATCCCGGTCAAATTCCCTGTTCAATATGAATACGTTTGGATTCTTATTGTGATTGTTGGTTTGGGTGTCATTATGATAATTGGTGTTGTAGTGGTCGTGAAATGGAGTTCGAAAAGAGATTTGAAAAATGCTCAAGCTCCAATGAGCCCTGTACAGTCACCAAATGGATGAAAACTTGAGAATAAGCAAAATGAATATGTTGATGTTTGGTAGAGAAAAACTTTATTACTTATTTAATTCAAACATTTTTCTTATCAATTTTGATGAGGGCGATTCCTCCTTGAACACTGGCGTCATCCACCAAAAACACGTGCAAATGCACTTTTCCATTGGCCAAAACTGGCACATCCACTTGATCTCCGACATCTTTCGCATTAGCCGTATCAATCTTGAAATCATTGACCACCGAAGTTTGCGTCTTGAGGAATGCAATGTACTGGTCTCGATTCATTTCCTTATCGGCGGCGATGAATTTGAAGTCCTTGTGAAGAAGTGGTTCGATACATGTCAACGGTTTATCCTTGCACAGAGCACTCGCAGTTTTGTCGAAGAGCACGGCTTTGTCTTGAGCTGTTGGGGTGGAGAACAAGTAGCTGATGTGAGCCGAGGCTTGGACAGCGAGAAGGGCAAGAAGAATAGTAGATTGGATGGAACGCATTGTTCAGAATGATTTCTGTGGGGACAGGCTGTTTTTTTATAGTGCTAAATTTTGCAAAAATATGATAATCGAATCAATTTCGCCCACATATTCGTGTAGGCACGCAATCGTATAGCAATAATCGAATCAAATACGCTCGCGAATTTTTTGTGTGTTACAGTATTCGAGCAAGAATTTCGAAAAGAATGAGATTAGGCGTTATAAGTATCACTATTTCTGGGTCATAACATCAACTAGGATGAAGAATTTGTAGTTGTGCAGTATCTTAAGAGATCAGCTCAAGAAGTGAATTGTAGTCTTCAATTTATAGCATTTCAGCTGCTCGTTTTTGAGCAGCTCACCTAATGAGCTCGGCGAGCTGCTCATTTTAGCTGTTCGCTAGGAATTGTGAAATTATTATTTTAAAAAGTTGATTTTTGAGGATGTATAGAAGGTTACTGTTGCCATTTCAACTGCGAAATTTTGCAAAAATATGATAATCGAATCAATTTCGCCCACATATTCGTGTCGTGTAGGAGAAAAATCGAAGAAAATTAATCGAATCAATAACACCCTCCTGTTTTGTGCTAGAAGGTGAGAAATTGTGAGAAAAAACATGAAAAGTGAATTTGATATTCGAAGAGCTGACGATTGTCTTCAGCTGTTGTCACATAGCTGATATGAGCCGAGGCTTGAGCAGCGAGAAGAGCAAGAAGAATAGTAGATTGGATGGAACGCATAGTTCAAAATATGATTTCTGTGGAGATCTCTTTGAATTTATATAGTTTCAGGGTGGACTTAAAAGGGTACATATCATGAAAAAAAACGCTGGTAAAAGCAATACTACATTAAAAAAAACATATAAAAAATGATACCAACAAAAACGTAAAAAGTCATACAATTTGAACTAATATAAGATTACCATATCCGCAATTTCCAGCCTTGAAATTTACACTAAAAACACAAAAAATGCTCGAAAAACCATATGGGGTAACTTTTTGTCCTGAAAATATTTAAACAGTTTGTTTTCCATAAAATTGGAAAACTACAGCATTTTTAGCAAATTTGTATTTTTCTTCTATGACAAAAAGAAATGAAAAACTGACAGCCAAAAATAATAATAAAACACGTGAAAGTATCAAGCGGACTTGTTCTTATTCCGTTTTTCTGTTTTTTTTTTTTT
>LR550467.1:32695-47584 GCA_900536415.3 Caenorhabditis sp. 38 MB-2015 | reverse complement strand
GCAAACCTTCTTTTTTTCGCAGTTTGTAGTACTGTACCTGATATTCAGCTAGATTACTGTAGTTTGGATTCTTGCAGTTTGGAGTACTGTAGTTGAATATATCCTGGTTACTGTAGCTAGATTTTTGCAGTTTATCACTTTGAGATTTTGTAGTCTGATGTACATACTTTATTTTCTGGTCATGGGCGCAAACCTTCTTTTTTTCGCAGTTTGTAGTACTGTACCTGATATTCAGCTAGATTACTGTAGTTTGGATTCTTGCAGTTTGGAGTACTGTAGTTGAATATATCCTGGTTACTGTTCCTAGATTTTTGCAGTTTATCACTTTGAGATTTTGTAGTCTGATGTACATACTTTATTTTCTGGTCATGGGAGCAAACCTTCTTTTTTTCGCAGTTTGTAGTACTGTACCTGATATTCAGCTAGATTACTGTAGTTTGGATTCTTGCAGTTTGGAGTACTGTAGTTGAATATATCCTGGTTACTGCACCTAGATTTTTGCAGTTTATCACTTTGAGATTTTGTAGTCTGATGTACATACTTTATTTTCTGGTCATGGGGGCAAACCTCCTTTTTTTCGCAGTTTGTAGTACTGTACCTGATATTCAGCTAGATTACTGTAGTTTGGATTCTTGCAGTTTGGAGTACTGTAGTTGAATATATCCTGGTTACTGCACCTAGATTCTTGGAGTTATATAGATATCTCTTATGTTACTTCGAATTGTCTAAAATACCATTTTTGTAGTTCATCGTACTGTACCTGGATTACTGTAGTCTGTAATTTTGTAGCCCCAGCTACTGTAGTTGAATCCCTCAGGGTTACTGTACCTAGATTTTTGCAGTTTGGCACAAGCCTACAAATGACCAAAATCCCATATTTTGTAGTTTTATGTACTTTTTTTCCTGCTCAATGACTCACATCTCTGTTTTTAGTAGTTTGTAGTACTGTACCTCAAAAATCTGGATTACTGTAGTTGTAACTTTGTGCAGTTTGGGTTACTGTACCCACTAGATGAGAGAAAGTGTTCAATTTCCTGGACTCTTGCAGTCAAAGTACAAGTTTTTAAAAGTACTGTAGTATACTTAGGAGTACTGTAGTATACTCTGCAGCTATAAACTTTGTAGTGTGAAGTACTGTAGTTCGATATCAGGCGGAGTACTGTACCTAGATAGTTGTCTACTCGGACTACTGTATTTTTTGCAGTTCGACACCTTCTGGGTCAAATTACGGTAACTCAATTTAGAATTTTCCTCCTTGAAATAAATATTGGCTATTGTAGTCTAGATACACTAGGTTTGACTTTTGCAGTTTGAAAGTAGCTTGGTTGAGTTACTGTATATTTATGGGAAAAGGTATTCCCTAGGTACCTTACCTCTACAGTACCTTTCCCCTGAGTACTGTAGTTCTGGAAGTCCCCTAGACCCTATTCACAACACATTTTGTAAACAATAATGGCTCTAGATACAATATTGCTTGACTTTTGCAGTTCGAAAGCAGCTTGGCTGGGTTACTGTCAGTTTTGCTGGGTACTGTAGGTCTGCAGTTTGACATTTTCTAAGTCACCTTTTCTAAAGAAATACTGGCTATCGTAGTCTAGATACAATGTTGCTTAAATCTATATAAACTACCTTAGACTTGGTATTTGCAGTTCAAAGGCAGCTTGGCTGGGTACTGTAGGTTCCCCTAGACCCCCCCCCGCTAGCCCCCATTCAAAACACATAGCCCGAGTAATATCTAATTCCAGAAGCCAACAACATATGTATATATCAAATTGCTATATAGTAGTAGTAGTAGTAGTAGTCATTTTTTCTCGTATGTCTCTTTTTTTCTCATTTTCATTTTTTAACATGTATGTGCCTCTATTTTTTGTGTGTATGTGCTCCATGGAGCTCTTCTCCTTCTTCTTCTCTTTCTCCCTTCGCCGACTCTACTGACCACTCTTTTTTTTTCCTTCTTTTTTTTATGTATATATGTGAGAGCAGCAAAAAAAATGGCACACACACAAAAAAAAAAGAAGAAAAAAAAAAGTGTATAGCTAAAAGTGGGCGGGGCATGGAGAGCCGATGAGAGAGCGTGGGAGAGGGGGAGACGCAGAGAGAGGATCGGAGGGGAAAAAAAAATGCTTGGGGCAAGTGCACTTTTTTTCGCCATCAAGTTATACTATTTTTTTGCGCTTGTTTTTTTTTTGTGGTACAAATTTTGTAGCTATAATTTGGATTTTCAGAAAGTGACCTGGATTTCAGATTCAGATTCTGAATCTTGGAGCTGGGATTCTGAAGATTCAGAGATCAAAAACCCCAAATCTTAGATCCAGGATCAAGAATTCGGACATTTGAGGTCAAAATTGAGAAATAAGGGATTCAGCTCTCGATTCTGAATGTTCTCAAACCTGAAGCTGACATTCAGAAATTTCCAGAATTGGTTTCAGAAGTTTTGAAATGCAGCCTTTGGTACTGGACATTTCAGAAGTTGGCATGGAATTCCAGATTTTTGAAAATTGGCATCCAAATCTGAAAGTCCAAGGTTAATCTTGTGATTTTGGATCATCTAAAAGTAGACCTCAAATTCTAGAATTCTGAAAACTGGGACCCAAATCTAAAAATTCAAAATGTTGCTTCTGATACTGGATATTTTAGAAGTTGGCCCTAGTCTCCAGAATTCAGAATCTTGGGACCAAAATCTGAAAATTTAGGTTTCAGTCTTGAAATCTAGGTATTCTAAGATTTGGTCTGAAGTTTCAGAATTCTGAAAATTGGGACCCAAATCTGAAAATTCAAAAATTCGCTGAAAGCTCCATACATCTCAGATATGCTCCTGAACCCAAAATCAGAAATTACAGTAATCCTCCCAGAAAAACTAACTCCCCCCCCCCTCCCCGTAGGTTTTTATGTATATTTTAGCGCATCTTTGTTTTTCTCTTTGTCTCCTCCTTCTGGACCCATCACCCATTAGTCATTGACACAAAGACCTAGTGTCCAGTGGCATAAATTAGAACCCCCCCCCCTCCCTTCCCCCTGTTCATTTTCTCTCCTGGGGGGGCGCCATGACTAGGAGCGAGTTGCACTTTTTCTTCTTCGCTTGGCCAACAAAAAAGTGCGAGCGAAATTAGATTTGGACTGGAACACGCGTCGATGAGGGCTCATTTTTTTTTCTTGAACTATACGAAAAGTATTGGGAGGGGGGCGTAACTTTTTGGAGGGGGTTAGAAACTTTGATTTTTCATATGGGGTAGGATTACTGTAGTCCACAACATTTTGAACCACAGGGCTACTGAATTCAGAAGCCTGTAATTCAGAATTCATGATTCTGAGACTAGGATTCTGAAGTCTGAAACCATTTTCAGGATATTCAGAACCCCGGACAAGTTGTTCAGAGTTCAAGATTCTAAGCTCAGTTTCTGAATTCAGAATTCTGACAGCAACTTTTAGAATTTCAACTTCTGAAGTTTCAGATTCTGAATACACATCGGAAGCATCTGAATTTTGATCTTCAACCTCTGAAAGGTTTGGCTTAAAATATCAGTTCTCAGAAGTCTGATATTCGGAGGAAAATTCTGAAATTTCAGATTCTGAAGACAAATTGGAGACATCTGAATTCCGATCTCCAAATTCTGAATTTTCAACTTCTGAAGCCAAGTTTGAAAATATGGATTTTCGCTTTGCACTTCTGAACTTTTCAGATTCTCAGAGTCAATTTTCAAAGCTATCGATCTAGGCTTAGAATTCTCAATTTTCAGTTTATGCAGTCAAGTTTGAAAAATCTGACTGTTGACCACCAACTTCTGAAATTTCAGATGTTTAGCATTCATCTTCAGAAGTCTGACATTCTGAGTAAACTTCTCAATTTTCAGTTTATGAAGCCAATTTTGAAAAATCTGAATTTTGGTTTTGAATTTCTGAATTTTCAACTTCTGACGTCAATTTTGAAAACCTCAATCCAACCTCGAGTTATTCACAGTCGAAGGTTTCAGAAGTCTGGATCTAGGCTCAGATTTCTGAATTTTTAGCTTCTTAAGCCAAGTTTGAAAATATGAATTTTGCTTTGAACTTCCGAATTTTCAGAATCTGAAGCCAAGTTTAATAAATCTGGATTTTGGTTTTGAATTTCTGAATTTTCAACTTCTGACGTCAATTCAACCTTGGGTTTCTGAAATTCCCAGATTCTCAGTTGAAGATTTCAGAAGTCTGGGTCCAAATTCTTATGTCAGGTTTTAGAAACTCAAATTCAGCTCTGAATTTAAAGAAGTTCTGAATTTTCACCCCTTTTCTCAAACTCAAAAAAAGTAAACTCTAAATTTGCCACGTTTTCCCCTTATCAAAAATAAAATTGACCACTGGTCAATTTCATCTCTCTAACCCCTTTGAAATTCTCGCGCATCTTTTTCATCTCTCAACAAAAACAACCCAACCCCAAAAATCAATCGACCTTCAATTTATTTGACCATTCATTCGATAGAAAAATGTGTTTTTTTTTTCATTTTTAAATTTTTTCTTACCTCTTCATTGAGAAATCCACCAATCGCCACTTCTCAATGGTGATTGACTGGCCACGCCCCTTTTCTTGGCCATGCGGTTTTGATCTCCCACTATACTATTTTATTCTCTTTTCTTTTCCTTTTTGCTATTTTGTGTATTTGTCTGAAAATTGAGAAGAGCATAGAGAAAGAGAAAAAGAGTGTCTCCAGCTGGCGCTCCAGTCGTTTTTCGTATAGTTTTGTTAGTGTCCGTCTTCTTCTTTTTCGTTTTTTTTTTCCGCTGCTGAAAATATCGGGGAAAAGAGCAGAAGAAAGAAGAACGAAATATACACATAGAGAGGGAGATGGAGAGATTCAGAAGGGAAGCAAGACAAAAAAAAACACATCAACAACATAAAGATGGATCTTTTCGCCTTCGCCTCGTCTCGGGAAGAAGAAGATGGAGAATTTTCAGACCACTCATGTGCTTCTTCTTTTTGTTGTGTTGTTGTTTTGAGCTTGATGTCGTTTTTTTTTGTGCTTCTACTTGTTTTCTTTCATCCTATTCTCCTTCTATACTTTTTTTTTTGCCAGTGTAGTTCAGGCACCGAGTTGGGTTGGCTCGAGATCTGGAGCTCTTTGAGCTACTTCTTTTGAGGTACAAATCAATCCAACCTAGAGGACTGTATTTTATTTATTACTGTATAGCTTTATCACTTTCTGAACCCCTAGGTACTGTACCATGGACATACAGTACTACTTATCTCACAAGATCAAAATACATAGGACCTTACTGTGTTCAACTATATTCAACTATAGTAACCTAGGTTCTATGTCTTACTGTAGTTTTTCCCTAGAAAGGTACAGTACTACCTTATCTTACTGTAGTTTTTTATCATTTCCTGAACCCCTAGGTACTGTACCATGGACATACAGTACCTCTTATCTTACAAGATCCAAGAAAAAAGGTCCTTACTGTGCACTATATTCAAGCTATAGTAATTCTTGTTCCTTGTCTCACTGTAGTTTTTCCCTAGAAAGGTACAGTACTACCTTATCTTACTGTAGTTTTTTATCATTTCCTGAACCCCTAGGTACTGTACCATGGACATACAGTACCTCTTATCTTACAAGATCCAAGAAAAAAGGACCTTACTGTGCACTATATTCAAGCTATAGTAATTCTTGTTCCTTGTCTCACTGTAGTTTTTCCCTAGAAAGGTACAGTACTACCTTATCTTACTGTAGTTTTTTATCACTTTCTGAACCCCTAGGTACTGTACCATGGACATACAGTACCTCTTATCTTACAACTTCTAATTACATAGAGCCTTACTGTGCTCTTTATTCAAGCTATAGTCCATTTCTTACTGTAGTTTTTTTCTAGAGAGGTACCGTACTACCTAATTCTAACTGTAGTTTTTTATCATCTTCTGGACCCAGGCTACTGTACCAAACAGGTCTAAGTTACTGTATAGGATATATTCGGGTTATTGTACGAGCTAGATCCAGGCCACTACACCAGAGTGATCTAGTTCAACCTTACCTTCCAACACAGTATGGACCCCAAGAGCTAAGAAATAGATACTGTACATCTCTATCCAGGATTCCTATATACAGTAACTCTGGGTACTGTACCTCCCCAAATCCCCAAAACGTTCCCTCCTTTCCATTTTCAAAAAAACACACGCAATGTCCATCACTTCCCCTCCGGCGGCCACCGGCAGAACACTAAAACCAGTTTTCCATTTCGTTTGTTGTGTTACGCAAAGTGAGAGTGTGGCAACAGTGGGCAGAAAGAAAGTGCAAGTTAGTGAAACAAGACAGGATAATGGTCAGTTTCACTTTTTTAATGGTTTAGTTTGAATGAGTGGATTTGAATGAGTGGAGTGGGGTACTGTAACGGGTAGTCTAGGCTTGAATCTAGGTACATCTTACACTGCATCATGATCGCAACCCGAATGTCGAACATCAAGATATGGAACCTTGATTTCGAAATCTCAATCATGATCTTTTAAATATATATTTTTGACTTCTAAAATCTGAATCTTGAATCTGGCTTCAAAACCTTGGAATCTGAGTCTTAGAATTCTGGAGTCTGGATGATAAACCCTGAAGTCTAGATGTTCGATTTCAGAACCTGAAAATCTGCATTTTGGAATCCTAGAATATGAGTCTTAGACATCTAGAGACTGAATCTGGATTCAGAACCTTGGATAGTAAATTTTTTAAATATTGTAATCTAGATCTTGGGCATCTGGAGTGCGAATTCAGAACCTTGGTTAATGTAGCTTAGACCTCTGGAATCTGGATTTAGAAGCCAGAGCTTACACTTCGGAATCTGAATGCTGAACTTAAAGCTATGAGTCTTGGAAGTCTAGAACTCTTATTTCAACCTTGGGGTCTAGAATCTCTGACTCTGAATTCTGACATTCTAGAATAAAGATTTTAAAATCTGGATCATGATCTTCGAAATCTAGATCTTGGAATTCTAGAATCTGAATCCTAGTCTACAGAATCTCAATTTTGGATTCCCCACCCCACCAAAAGCACTACGTAGACCTCCCATATTGTCCTTGCGCATCATTTTTTGAAACATGCCTTGCGCAAATATCAAAATTGCGCAACACCTTCTCCCAACCGTCTGGCACACACACACACACATAACCGGTTAGCCGCTGTCCGAATTTTTTTGGTCGCGCGCGTGCCTCACTTTTACTGTCAACCTACCGGATCATCATCATCATCATATAGTCATTAAAACTTTCACTCGGCAAAAAATATTATAATTTTCCCCTCTCTGTTTTTGGCAGTTTTTCGAAAAAAAAAAGCGCGTCCATTTTTTCACTCATTTAGTACACTATTATGTTTCCAAGGGGGGGGGGTTATCAGTTTGTCTCAATTTGGAGAAGAATTTTTTGGAACACCAGTTGATAATGAAAAATGTACATTTTTACTACTATAGGGGAAAAGGGGGAGGTGATAAGGAACTATTTTTTGTTTCTTGATTGTTTGTATTAGTCAGAGGATTCTGGGGCATGGGGATTCTGAAACTAGGATTCGGATGTAGGTGTTGAAACACGTGGATTCTGAAGAGCACTTTCAGACACGTGGATTCGGACACGTAAATTCTGAATTAGATTTTAAGACTTGTTAATTCTGAACAATGGATTCTGATGTAGGTTCTCAGTCACGTTGATTCTGAAGCACAAATTTTGAATTCTAAAACATGATTTTCAGACAATTGAATTTTGGAATTTGTATTCTGAAACGTGGATTCTAAAATGTGGATTCTGACATCTAAATTCAGGGCCATAGGTTCTGAGAAATACTGATCTGGAATAAAAATTTCAGAATTCATGTGTAGGATTCTGGGATATAGCTTCAAGACACCTGAATTCTGAAATTATGACTTTAAGCAACAGAATTCTGAAACCTTGATTCTGTAACAGATTCTTAGACTCGTGAATTCTGACATTTGGATTCTATCATTTTGATTCTGGAACATAGATTCTGACATCTGAATTCAGAACTCTGAAACTAGGATTCTGAAGCAGACTCAAGATTTTCAAACACGTAGATTCTAAAACATGATTTTCAGACAATTGAATTCTGGAATTCGTATACTGAAACGTGGGCTCTAAAAAGAGAAAAGTGAACTCTGACACGTGGGTTCTGAAGAAGATTTTCGGATACGTGATTTCCAGCAGAGTATTTCTAACACGAAGATTCTGACATCTGAATTCAGAACTCTGAAACTAGGATTCTGAAGCAGACTCTTAGACTCATGAATTCTGAAGAAGATTTTCAAACACGTAGATTCTAAAACATGATTTTCAGACAATTGAATTCTGGAATTCGTATACTGAAACGTGGGCTCTAAAAAGAGAGGTTCTGAAGGAGATTTTCGGATACGTGATTTCCAGATCAGTATTTCTAACACGAAGATTCTGACATCTGGGTTCTGAGACTAGGATTCTGAAACTAGGATTCTGAATCGTGGATTCTTTCTGTGAACCCCTCGTACTGTTGAATCTAGTTAACCCCTTTTCTCTTTTTCATATACATCTATCTGTATCTATACAATATTATTATTATTATTAATAACATAGATTACGTACGTATATATAGGTATACAACAATAATAGTAATAATGGCATCCAGTCTGCCTGCCTGCCCAAACCATCGACCACCTTCCTTCACTTTCACTCGGCGGATCTCTCTTTTTTTTTAGCTGCTTTCCCCTATAGCCACATTTCGCTTTCGATGAGGGGAAAAGGGGATGATTGCGCAATTTCACTTTTTTCGGTGACGGCGGCGGCGCGCGGCAAAGCGTGCAGTGAAAGCGTCAGCAAGTTTGACCGATTGAAATGGAATGGGAGAAAGGGCGGGGGGTGATGTAAGAGGCTTCTAGGATTGGGGCAGAAAGAAATGTAGATAGGCTTCTGGGATTCAGATGCTTCTTCAGAAGTCTCTGGGACTTCTAGGAGAATTCTAGAGACTTCAGAGCTTCTAGAAGATGTTCAGAAGTCTCAGAGGTCTTATGAAGGATTCTACAAAGTTTCAAGAACTTCTGAAATTTTTGGGCAACATCCAGATGATCGTGATGATTCAGAAACCTTCCAGAAGGATTATGAAGACTTCCAGATGATTTTCAGAGGCCCTTGTGTTTTTCCAAA
This sequence comes from Caenorhabditis sp. 38 MB-2015, assembly GCA_900536415.3. Classification (NCBI taxonomy): domain Eukaryota; kingdom Metazoa; phylum Nematoda; class Chromadorea; order Rhabditida; family Rhabditidae; genus Caenorhabditis; species Caenorhabditis quiockensis. The sequence goes on along the minus strand of LR550467.1, from coordinate 38,451 downwards.
TGCTCCTAGAGAGTTCTAGGAAGTTCCAAGGCCTTCTGAAAGGTATTGAGAATTATCCAAATGAGCTTGATGATTCAGAAGACTTCTAGAAGGATCAGAAGCCTCCTTATGAGATTCTGAAGACTTCCAGAATGTTCTAATCACTTTCAACTGGCTCTCCACACTTCTGAAGGTCGTTTAGACTCTTCTGATGAGTTCGAAGGTTTCGAATACATCTCAGAAGAATTTCTGGATTTTCTTATATATTCAGAACGTTTGTATCCAGTTCAGAAAGCTGTTCAGAAGTCCTAGTAACCCTAAAAGAGATTCAGGCGACTTCTAGAAGATTTTCAGAAGTCAGAATCTCTTCCATGAATCTTCAAGAGGACTCTAGAAGTTCTATTGACTTTTGAAAACCATTTAAAAACATCCAGATGAGCTTGAAGATTCTAGAAGTGTCAGGAACCTTCTCAAGAGATTCTGAAGACTTTTAGATTTTCTTCAGAAGCCCGAATCATCCTACATTAAATTCTGAAGGCCACGACAGCTTTTCAGTATAGTTTGAAGATTCAGAATCCACTTCAGAAGATTTTCTGAATTTTCTTGAATATTCAGAACTTCTGTACCGGATTCAGAAAGTTATACAGAAGTTCTAAAAGCGCCACAAGGGTTTCAGAAGTCTCCAGAAGATTCAGAGACTTGAAACCGGCTGATGAGATTTATTCAAAAAACTTCAGAAGAACTGTGAGCTTCTCAGAGAGCTCTATAACATCTTCAGAGTCCTTCAAGAGATTCTGAAGATTCTTGAGGATGTCTAGAAGGATTCAGGGTTTCTGAAAAAGCTTCAGAAGTCTTCTGAAACACTTACAAAATCGCAATAAGTCCTAGTAGCTTCTCAAAAGGCTCTATAACATTCAAGAAGATGTTCAGAATCCTTGAAGAGGCTTCAGAAGACCTCCAGATGACTTTCTGAGATTCTCCTTGTCTAGAACGCCTTCTGGAACACTTCAGAATCCTGTAGATTCTCCCTCTCTTCAACGTATCCCTATATGCCAATCTGGAAATGTTGTAACCTGTCCGAACATTCGCTTTCACCTCATCTCATCTTCACTTTCAACAACATTCACTCACAAACAACACAACTATACACATTATTCAATCCTTTCGATTTCAGATATATCCTCCGCGCGGGCGAAAAAAAAAAAAAAAAAACTTTCGCCTGTCGTTGTTACTTTCATCTGATCGCCTCGCCGTCGCATCTATGACCAGTTTTAGGCGCCGCCCTGTTAGTGATCGGCAGAGGCGATTCCCTCACCGCTGCTTGCGTAATCCCCCCCATCCTTTCGATTTCGCCTTCACTTTTCTTTTTGCCCAAATCCTCACTTCACTTTCTTTGCTTGAAACTTTTCTGCTTTCCTTTATTTTTGCATTTTCGCCAATGACTTGTTTGCAATCCACACACCCTTCTCACGTCTCCTCTATGGTGTGTTGGTTAACGCGCGCGCCTTTTAAACCAAAGGTCACGGGTTCGACCCCACCACACGTCGAAATTCATTTTTTCTTGTTTTACAAAAACCGTAAAAAGTTCCACCTAATTGTTCATTTTTGTTCAAAATCAATCAGGTCTTTCCGTCCCCGTGCCCCGTCCTCGTGCCCACAGACAATTTCAACAACAAAAAACACATACACGCACACACACAAAAATTCTGACCACCTCTCTTGCCCACCTCTATCGATTATTTCGTTGTTCTGTTTTTTTTTTTTTGGTATGTATGTGTATTTTTTCAATATATACATTGCCACACGCACATATATTTTGTGAGAGTGTGTGTGTTGAAAAAAAAACACACACATATTATTTGTTTTTTCTTTTTTTTTCTCAACAGTCTCCTCGTTTGTTTGCACAGCGAACTTTTGTGAATTTTCAGGAAGGGGGAGTTGTCTGGCAGGGTTTCAGAAGATTTCGGAGCTTTTCTGAATCTCGTCTGAACTTTCAGAAACCCTTTTTGACATTCTGAATCTCTTTGAACCATCTGAGCGTCTTCTAGACTTTCAGAATATTTTCTAGAACTTCTGAATCTTCTCAAAAACTTCTGAATCCCATCTACACCTTCTGAATCCCTTCTAGCCTTTCGGAACCCCATCTAGACTTCTCAGTTCTCTTTCAGACCTTCATGCTCCCTTCTAGCTCTTCTGAATCCCTTCTAGACATTCTGAATTTCTTATCATCCTCCAAAATTCCTTACAGACCTTCAGAATCTCTTCTGAATCGTATGAATCCCCCATAGATCTTCTGAATCTACCTCTGACCTTCTGAATCTTCTCAATTTCTCCAGATTCCATCATAGACCTTCTGAACCCCTTCTAGACTTTCTGAATCCTTTCTCGATTCTCCAAATCTTTTCTGGACTTTCTGAATTCCAACTACACCTTCTGAATCCACTGCTGAACTTCTGAATCTTCTCAAAAACTTTTGAGTCTCTTCTAGGCATTCTGAATCCATTCCTGATCATCTGAATTTTCTCACTTCCTTCAGAATTCATTAAAGCCCTTCTGAACCCCATCTATACCTTCTGAATTCATTCTAAGCCTTCTGAATCCACTCCTGACTTTCTGAATCTTCTCACTTCCTCCAGAATCCAAGATAGACCTTCTGAATCCCTTCTAAACCATATGAATCCCCTATAGACCTTCTGAATCACCTTCTAGACATTCTGAATTTTTTCTGAAACTTTTTGAATCCCATTTTGAGCGTTCTTAACCATCTTGTACATGTCTCAGACTCGCTGAGCCACCTCTGACCTATTACCAAACTTCTGAAGTCACTTTCTAGACCTTCTGATGCATTTTGATCATCTTGTGACCTTCTAGACATCCTGAATCGCTTATGAATCTCTTCCCATGTCTTCTGAGCTTCTGTTGAACATCCGAACAATGCTCAAAACTCGCTGACCTGCTTCTGAATGCATTCTGAGCATCTGAAAGTTTTCTAGACCGTCAGAGCCACTTCCAGACCTTCTGAACCCCTCCTAGACGTATTCAGGCCCATTCGAAACAACAAAAAAAAACTCTCTCTGCCATGGACAGTTTTTTTTTCTTCCTATGTCTCTATGTGTGTTTTTTCATCGCCACCATCATCATCATCCATTATTTGCGCAGCACATAAAACACAACTATGAAACCTTTGGAAGGCGGGAGGGGAGGGGGTGCGCGTTGTCCGCTGCGCTCAAAATGTTTGCCATCATCGCTACGTCACACGGAAATGGGCGTGGCGGCGGGCGCTGGGATTTTTGCGTGCGTGTGCGCAACGACGTGCGCGTGTGTTTCAACTACAATCCCCCCCACCACTTTTTTTTTTGCGCCTTTCCACAACAATTTTTGCCTGTTTGTGTGTGTGTGCTGTATTTTTATTATTCTTTTTTTCCTTTTTTTTCTTTCCTGTGGACAAAATTGTTCGCTTCTCGGGGCTTTTAGTGTGTGCGTGTTTGTGTTTGAAAAAATCAATTTTTCGTTCGGCCGAAACGTTTTTTTTTTCCCCATTTTCAATTTCTTATTTTTTCGTGGGCATCATCATCGGTCGTTATGGTCTTTTTGTGCGAATTTTCTTTGAATAATTGAATTTTTCTGTGGAGACCTAGAAGACCTAGGAGACCCAGAAGACCCAGTAGGCCCGGTGTAGACCCTATCCTAGATTTTATAAGGCCTAAAAAAGACCCTAGAAAGCCTAGCAAAGACCCAGAAGACCCAGAAGACCCAGAAGACTCAGTAGGCCTCAGGAAGACCCAGGAAGCCTAGCAAAGACCTAGGAGACCCAGAAGACCCAGTAGGCCCGGTGTAGACCCTATCCTAGATTTTATAAGGCCTAAAAAAAGACCTTAGAAAGCCTAGCAAAGACCCAGAAGACCCAGAAGACCCAGAAGACTCAGTAGGCCTCAGGAAGACCCAGGAAGCCTAGCAAAGACCTAGGAGACCCAGAAGACCCAGAAGACCTAGAAGACCCAGAACACCCAGAAGACCCAATAGGCGTAGATCCTTCCCTAGAAGGCCTATCCTAGACCCCAGAAGACCCAGAAGACCCTGCTGTTAAACCTCTAGAAGCCTTCCAAAACCTCAATGAAGACCCAGAAGGTCTCCAAGCAATCAGGAGTGATTCTGAAGTCCAGAATCCTGATGACTTTCATCAAAGTAACCCCAAGGTACCCAAAAGTCCTTTGAGACCCTTAGGACATAATGAAGACCCCCCAAGAGAACCCTGAAGTCCCCAGAAACACTCTGAGCAACCTGAGGTACCCCTTGAGCTCCAAAAAATGACCTTTTGGAACGCCCCTTCTAATGTCCTCCAGAATACCCCAAGTAACCCCCGGACCCCCTAAAAACACTCTGAGCACATTCTGGAACCCTCTGACCTCCTCATGTCCTCCAGAATACCTCAAAAGGTACCCTGAGGACCTTCTAGAACCCCCTGACCTCCTTAAAACTTTCCAGTTACTTCAAGTATCCCTTAATGACCCCGAAGCTACCCAAAGCTCCCCAGAAACCCCCTAAAGCAACCTGAGGACCTTCTGGAAGCCCTTGACCACCCGGACCCTTCCCAGCCCCCCCCCCCTTCTCTAACTTCCAAATTTCCCTGTCCCTATCAACACCCCCCNCCCCCCCCCCCCCTCTCCAAAAACCCGTGTTTCTATTTTTAGCTCCGTTTGCTCCAAAAATAAAATCAAAAAAATGCGAATTTTTTAATTTTCTTTGTCTTGCCCATTTTTTTGTTCTTCATTTTCTTATCAGCTCTTCGCCGTCGTCCAAATGACCATTTTTGTATTATGTTTGAGTTCTTTTCAATTTTCAATGCTCATAATTTTCAGGGCCCCCCAAAAACTACTCAAACTCTTCTTCAACTACAGTTTCAACAATTATCAACAATCCACGTCGGATTTAATGTGTCTTGACACGAAGGTACAGTACCCCTCCTATCCCATGTTTCTTTAAAATCCCTTTTTCCAGAAATCTCCACATCTATCAACTTATATAATCAATATATAGTGGGGCCAACTTTCAAAAAATTACAAAAAAAAAAATCAATAAATGAGCACTGGACGTTCGAAATCTCAGGTTAGTCATTTAAGGAGCCACAAAAAAAGTGGGCGGGGCTTGGAGCCAAATATATTAGGAGGTGATTTTGACAATTTTTTGAGTGATAAGAGCGAAAACGTGATTTTGAAACCTTTTGTTCGTTTTTGTTTCTAGTTTTTTTACGGGTTGAAGAGGTATAGTAGTCTAGGGGTACTGTAGTTTTGCTTACAGTATCCTTGGGCTTTTTTGAGAGTACTGTAGCTCTCAATACAGTACCCCGCTAGGACCTTTTTGAGATAACTCAATTTTTTTTTCGATATTTTGTGTATTTTAGCTTGACTAGAAGCCATACAGTTTCCTACAGAGTACTGTAGCTTTTGAAAACAAGTACTGTACTACTATAGTTTTGAATTTGAAGCCTACAGTACTCCTGGCTCGCTTAGGTACTACTGTAGTACTGTAATTTTGAAGTACACGGTTTTTTTTCAATTTTTTTAGAGAGTACTGTAGTTTTTGTCTGATGGCTACAGTATTCCTATATCTTTTCAGGAGTACTGTACCTTCACAGTACCCTCTAGGGATCCTAAAATGTACTGTAGTTGTCTGTGTCAACATAAATCCATTTCCGGTGTGCCAACTTGGCCCCCCCCCCCCATAGGTGTACTGTAGTTGGTCTCTGGCTCTCACGATGACCACATTTCGAAAAAATG
>LR550467.1:0-32676 GCA_900536415.3 Caenorhabditis sp. 38 MB-2015 | reverse complement strand
CCCCCCCCCCTTCCCCCTCTTACTCTCTTCCAACATCGACTCCACCGAAAAACTGTCTATTTACTTTAGTTATATGCCCTGCAGGCCCGAGTACTGTATAAACATAGGGGGGAAAACGAGAGGCAGAAAGGCATTTTGTGACTTTTTCGCCCAACTCGACGACAGCACCCAATTTTTCTTTGCCTAAAAACCTATTTTATATTTAAAATGGTATAGTGTTTTCCCCAAATCCTGGATATTTATAACAATTTGGGTCTATTTCAGACGTTCGAATCGTGCTCGATTGGACGGCGGAGAAAGAAGACGGTCAGCGAGGTGGACAGTGGTGGTGAGGAGCCGACGAGCAGTCACGCTGACGATAAATCCAGTGAGCATCGTCTAGAATTGAAGAAACGTCTAACCACCTTTCTTACCAGTAAGTTTTCAAAGAATTCGTTTATAAAAGAATTCGACCCTAGCCGGGATCGAACCCACGACCTTGCCAACCGCAACTCAACACGCTAACCATTAAGCAAAGCGCGCTTATGCAAACGACACGCCAAATCAAAATATCAATACGTGGCGTCACAAAGCAAATATTAAAAAACGAAAAAAAAAATTTCGAAAAAAAATATTGCGACACAGTCCGCGCGTGCTTCCGCAAAATCAAACATTTGCCGATCGCTTACGTCGCCTCGTTTTACGGCAATGCAAATATTTGAAAAAAAAAAGAGGAGCGGAAAGAAAAAAAACACAATGACATAGTATGTGAAAAAAATTTGAGGGAATTTACACGTGAAATTGAAAATTTTTTTTTTGTAAAGTTGCATTTTTGTAGTTTTCGAACTTTGATTTTGAAATTCCTTGTTACCGAAAATCAATTTCTGAATCTCTATTCTGTAAACCAAAAATCTGAAAAAATCTGCATAATTTTAACCTATAAAACTCGCAAAAAAAATTTTCAAAAAAAAAAAAAAAAAAATTTAATTTTTTAGAAATATAATGTTCCTCTTTTTGGGTTTGAATTTTTTCTGAAAATTCAAAAAAAAATGACTAAAATTCTGCAACTTTTCTGAAAAAAGGTTCCAAATATATATATGAAATTTACAGGTTTTTCGGTTTCAAAAATATGCGTCATTGGACTTTGATTTTCTAAATCTCAATTTTTGAGGAATTTTTTACTCAATTCTGAAATCTCTCTGAAAAAAGGTTCCAAATATTCTTAAAAAACCTAAGATTTGAAAAAAAAAATCTTTTGAAATATCACTTTTCGAGGTCTAAACTCGTTGAAATTGAATTCTCAAAAATCAAACTTTTAAGGGATTTTTTGGGACCTTGCAGTTATTGATCGGTTTTGAACCTTTGAAATTCTGTTCCTCATATCCACTAATTTTCAGACGAGCAACCAATGGCCTCCTCCGACTCGGGCATCGAATCCACAGCCGAAGTCGACCTCTCCGAGCTCAAAGCCTCTGATTCGCCAATGTCGCATAATGGCGGTGAATCACCGCGCGAAGGCGAAGAAGAAGAGGATCCACGTGGCGATATTTTGGTGTGTGGTGAATGTCACCAAACATTCTCATTGGCACTATTTTCATCGTTTATTGAGCATAAGGTTAGTGAACAAATTGAATCAATATTTGTTGATTGAAATCATGTTGAAAAAAACCTGATTTGATGGAAAATGTTGAGAAAAACAATTTTTCAGTGATTTGAGCTCGAAATTTTGAATTTCGACGTTTCGTGCTCAAATTGTCCTTTTTCAAAAACCAGGTTGTAAAACTTAAATTGAGCCATTTAAAGTTTGAAACTGGCTATTTTCAAAAATTATTTTTCCCAAATTTTCAGTTTTCTGCTCGAAATTTTGGGAATTTCGGTACCTAAAATTAGATATATCAAATTTCGTGCTAGCTCTGAAAAATCTGAAATTTTTCGATCTGAAATTCTGATTCTGGAAGAAGATTAAATTTCAGATATTCAGGTTTTGCTCCGAAATTTGAATTTTGATAATTTTGGTACCTAAAAGTATCTATTCAGAAAATTTGAGTCATTTTTGAAAAATCAGGGTTCTAGCATCATAATTCAGATTTTCGAAAATGTTTGACCTGAAATTCTGATTCTGAAAAATCTCGATTCTGGATTCAAAATCAGATATTGAAGTGTTGAATTTAAATTTGAATTTGAGAACTTCTGAAACCAAAAAATTCATATTTCAAATTTTGAGCTTATTCTGAAAAATTCCAAGTTATAGCAACAAAACTAAGACTTTAAAATTGTTTGATCTGAAATTCTGATTCTGAAAAAATCTAGATTCTGGATTTAAAAAAGATATTCGAAATTGGCTCCAAAATTTGAATTTTGGGAATTTCGGTACCTGTAAAATCTAGATTTCGACATCAAAAATTAGATTCTGAGATTTTTTGACTTGAAATTCTGATTCTGGAAAATCTAGATTCTAGTAAAAAATTATATATTCCAAACCTTCAGCTGAATTTCAAAAACCCAGATTTAGTTACCAAAAATGAGATTTTTGAATTTTTTTGATTTGAAATTCTGATTCTGAAAAGTCTAAATTCTGACTGAAAACCCCTGATTATTGAAACTTTTACCTAAATTTTACATATTCCAAATTATGGGCTAATTCTGAAAAATCCAGATTCTGACCTCGAATCTTGAATTTAGTGACTCTCAGTGTGAAACCTAGGTAATCCCAATTTTGATGTCCAAATCTCACAGTGAAAATTCAGGTGCTAAAAAAAGTGTGCTCAAGGTCAAAAATGATCCTGTCAATGTCCCCTAAATTCATCTGAGCCATTTTTTGATCCAAAATCAATAATTCTATGCTCATAGTATACCCAAAATGGTTTTTCTGTGCTCATGTTTAGAGCCTTGAATTCTCTAGAACCTGGAAAAATCGCGTTAGGTTACACATTTTTTGACGCAAAAATCAATAGCTCCATTTTTTGCAGATTTCAAATTGTGGCGGAAAGTTAACCCCGTCAGACGACCTCTACACCGTTGGTCGATCATCTCGCCGTCGAACCACCAACTTCAACACCTCCCTAAACTCCCGTTCCGGTGTTCGGAGCACATCAGCCAACGCGCTAATGCTCAACTATAACAATATGGATGTGACCACTGATACAAATGATCTTGGTAAGCTCTGCTACTAGTTAGGGGGGTCTATTTGTCCTCGGATGGGGGTACTGTAGATAGATGTTTACTTGGTTGGGTGAGCAAAGAAAGAAAAGTAAAAAGTTGCTGCTTTTTTCACGTGAGTGATGAATTGACACACACAAGTGGACCAGTTTTGACCGACTGCGCGAGCGCGAGGAGCACAATAGTAAACTCTTGAAACTTTTGCACGGGGGTTTTTCTGGGGGGCAACTACAGTAATCCTAGGGTACTGTGGTTTCAGATTCTAGATTTTGATGGTTTAGATTACAGGCAAAAGAATCAATCAATTTTGATGATTTTGAACTGCATTTTTTAGCCCTAGAATTTGAAAACTACAGTAATCCTTAGGCTAAGGGTTACTGTACTTTATGATTATTTTGAACTGAATTTTTTTGGTGCCAATATTTGAAAACTACAGTAATCCTTAGGCTAAGGGTTACTGTACTTTATGATTATTTTGAACTGAATTTTTTTGGTGCCAATATTTGAAAACTACAGTAATCCTTAGGCTAAGGGTTACTGTACTTTATGATTATTTTGAACTGAATTTTTTTGGGCCCAAAATTCAGAACCTACAGTAATCCTTGAGCTAAGAGTTACTGTACTTTATGATTATTTTGAACTGAATTTTTTTGGCGCCAATATTTGAAAACTACAGTAATCCTTAGGCTAAGGGTTACTGTATTTTATGATGATTTTGAACTGAATTTTTTTGGGCCCAAAATTCAGAACCTACAGTAATCCTTGAGCTAAGAGTTACTGTACTTTATGATTATTTTGAACTGAATTTTTTTGGCGCCAATATTTGAAAACTACAGTAATCCTTAGGCTAAGGGTTACTGTATTTTATGATGATTTTGAACTGAATTTTTTTGGGCCCAAAATTCAGAACCTACAGTAATCCTTGAGCTAAGAGTTACTGTACTTTATGATTATTTTGAACTGAATTTTTTTGGCGCCAATATTTGAAAACTACAGTAATCCTTAGGCTAAGGGTTACTGTATTTTATGATGATTTTGACCTGAATTTTTTTGGTGCCAATATTTGAAAACTACAGTAATCCTTAGGCTAAGGGTTACTGTATTTTATGATGATTTTGAACTGAATTTTTTTGGGCCCAAAATTCAGAACCTACAGTAATCCTTGAGCTAAGAGTTACTGTACTTTATGATTATTTTGAACTGAATTTTTTTGGCGCCAATATTTGAAAACTACAGTAATCCTTAGGCTAAGGGTTACTGTACTTTATGATGATTTTGACCTGAATTTTTTTGGTGCCAATATTTGAAAACTACAGTAATCCTTAGGCTAAGGGTTACTGTATTTTATGATGATTTTGAACTGAATTTTTTTGGGCCCAAAATTCAGAGCCTACAGTAATCCTTGAGCTAAGAGTTACTGTACTTTATGATGATTTTGAACTGAATTTTTTTGGCGCCAATATTTGAAAACTACAGTAATCCTTAGGCTAAGGGTTACTGTACTTTATGATGATTTTGACCTGAATTTTTTTGGTGCCAATATTTGAAAACTACAGTAATCCTTAGGCTAAGGGTTACTGTATTTTATGATGATTTTGAACTGAATTTTTTTGGGCCCAAAATTCAGAGCCTACAGTAATCCTTGAGCTAAGAGTTACTGTACTTTATGATGATTTTGACCTGAATTTTTTTGGTGCCAATATTTGAAAACTACAGTAATCCTTAGGCTAAGGGTTACTGTACTTTATGATGATTTTGACCTGAATTTTTTTGGTGCCAATATTTGAAAACTACAGTAATCCTTAGGCTAAGGGTTACTGTACTTTATGATTATTTTGAACTGAATTTTTTTGGGCCCAAAATTCAGAACCTACAGTAATCCTCGAGTACTTTAACTATTTTCAAAGAATATTTTTTAATTTGACACCAGAATCCACTTCATCAGAATTGATTGGGTTTTTTTGTTTCAAATAATCAAATTTTTGCGCCAATAAAAAAAACTACAGTAATCCTCAGGTACTGTACCTTTAAAATAAACTTTTTCAAACATGCCACCAAAAATCCACGTCTATATTTTTCTTCTTTCTCAATTTTCGGGCCCAAAATTCAGGTTACTCTACTTCATCTGAACTGCCTTCTTGGCTCGAAACCTGAAAACTACAGTAATCCTTGAGTACTGTAACCAACCTCTGAGATCAAGATCATTCAGTTTTTCCATTACAACCCCATGACTCATTACTGTCAAACCAAAAACCATCTGACCACAATGTATACAATACAAAGTAAAAAAAAAAATGCCCAAAAGTCAACATGGCCAGTGGGCGCCGCTCTTTCTCTATTTGCCAAAATTTCTTCTGACCCGAGGGCAGACAAAAATAGGACATACACTTTCCATTAACTGTGTAAACATATGAGAAATCAATCAATCAATAAATCAATAATTCTTTTGCAGCCAACGCCACCAAATCCCTAACATGTTGCACGTGTAAAGAGCGCTTCGATGATATTTGGACGTTGCTGAAGCACACGTATGCGATTCATGGAGTTCGAGTGTGTCAGGAGACGTTGCCCGAATCGGATGTGTCGGTGACGTCGACGTCGTCGCCGACGTCACATGATTCCGTGCTGATGCCGTCGAGCTATCATCGACCCAATAATGCGGGTAGGTGATTCTGAATTGGTCAAGAATCCACGTCATCAAAGTCAGAACCTAGTTTTTTCCCAGTTTTCGAATTTGAGCGCTAAATTTGAAAGTTTGAATTTTACAGTTTTGGCGCCAAAAATCAATTTTTTCAATTTCTAGCGCGAAGTTTGAAATTTTCGAATTTTCCACACTAGAATCCACGTCATCGAGATTTTACACAGAATTTTAAATTTAGAATATATGAGGTCATCAGAATTCTGACCAGATTTTGAAACCTCAGAATTTTAGGGTCAAAAATCCACTTATCTAGGTTTTTCACAGAATTTCAAATTTAGAATATCTGAGGTCAAAAATACAATTTTGTAAATTCTGATGCGTCTGACAGAATTCAGAAATTCAAGGTCGAAAATCCATGTCATCAGAATTCTGACCAGATTTTGAAACCTCAGAATTTTAGGGCCCAAAATTGACATATCTAGATTTTTCACAAAATTTTTAACTTGGAATATCTTAGGTCTAAAATCCACGTCACTAAATTTCTGACCCAATTTTCAAACCTCAAAGTATTAGGGCACAAAAATCCAGGTTTTGACCCATTTTTTTTCAAAATCGAAGTTTGCCACCAAGGATCTAAAGATTTTCCACCTAATTTTAGGAAAATCAAAATTTTGGCGCGAATTTGGAACCTCAGAATAGGAGCGCCAAAAGTTTCAAGTTTGACGTCAGATATCCACGTCATCAAAATGTCACCTAAAACCCCCACATTTTTTCCAGCCAAAATCCTGCACCCAACAACCATCAAAAACGACTCGCTGCTCTTCAACAGTTTCTGCTCAGAGCGGCTCAAAGAGCTCGCCACCAAAGCGGGCGAATCGGACGCCGCCAAAGCCCTCCGCCGTCTAGCGCCCACCAACGACGAAGCCGAAGATGAGCAAATCTCCGCCTTCACCGCCACCACATCGTTGTTGGCTCAGCGAGCCGCCTCGATTCCTCAACAAGCTCCAGGAGCACAGCAGGCTCCAGGCGTGTGGACGCAGTCCAACGTGTTGGCCGCAATGCAGGACTATTACGCACAACAGATGCCCTATATTAATAATAGCACTGCGGCTGTGGCGTTGCTCAATTTCTCCAACAACTTGCAGCAACAACCAATTCAACAGCAACAACAACAACCTCCTCCTCAGCCAGTGATACAGAGCCAACCAACAGTGGCTCAGACACTTTTTCAGGGGCTCTATAAGCTGAATGGGGTGCCTGACGATATTCCCTCTGCGTTTACACCTCGCCCAGCTTCGGCGGCAATTCGACGTCGCCCATCGCCCGACGAGGATCTGGCCACACCGCCTCGGAAGCATATAAAACTCGAGGATGATTCATCGGAGCCGCTGATCGTTGTGGATGACACCGAATTGGCGGAACCCGCCGCACGTCGGCAAGCAAATATCAAGAAGGAAAGATGTCATTATTGTAACAAGGTGTTTACCAATCGGTCGAATCTCATTGTCCATCTTCGATCGCACACAGGAGAGAAGCCTTACAAATGTCAGCTGTGTCCGTATGCTTGTGCTCAATCGAGCAAGCTTACAAGGCATATGAGGACGCATGGACAGCAAGGGAAGGAGACCTATCATTGCTATATTTGTCGAATGCCATTCTCGGTGCATTCCACGTTGGAGAAGCATATGCGCAAGTGTGTTGTGAGCAGTTCTCAGGAGCGAGGTGTTGTCGTTGCGGAGCATGCGGCAGCCGCCGCAGCAGCTGTCGCAAAGCTTGAGCGACCTCGCCCAACACCCTCCGCATTGGCTGACGCAACGAGTCTTTTGGCTCTTTCAAACACCACGCTGACATCGGCAGTGGCCGCAGCGGCCTCTGTGGCACCGCAACCACCGCAACCTCCTCCGCAACCGCCAACGTCGGCCGTGTCGCAGTCGAATCAGATTGTGCTGAATTGGTTGCAGGCGTTGAACGCGTCGAATAACGCGACGACGGCGATGACGACGGCGAACACGGCGTCGTCGGGGGCGACGATGAAGGAGGACACGATTGAGGCCGATGAGGATATGGAGGAGACGGAGGCGTGTGAACTTCAGGAGAAGATTCAACAGATTCAGGTTGGTTGGCATTTTTTAAATTACAATACTCCTAGGAAAACCTGCACATCAAGCTCAAATTTGCGAAAAAATATGACAAAAAATAACACAAAGCCCTAATTTTTGAGCCCTAAGAATTCGGGTCCGTTTCCCACAAAACTACAGTACCCCTTGAAAATCTGCACATCAAACTCAGAACTTCAAAATCAATGAGTTAGATGTACAGGTTCTCGGTGTACTGTAGAACTTTGCGTGTATTCATTTTTACCAGTACATCTTCTGAAGTACCCTAGGCATCCACATGACCTCAATCAATAACTACAGTACTCCTGGACAAAACCTGCACATCAAACTAAAATCAAGAATTTCAATAAATTAGATATACAAATTCTCGGAGTACTGTAGAATTTTTTTGAGAGTCATAAAATCTACGTGACCCTTCTAAGATACTACAGTACTCCTTGACAACCTGCATATCAAACCTAGTAAGATGTGCAGGTTCCTGAAGGTTCTGTATAACATAATAATCATATAATTTTCAAAATTTATTCGATAACACGCACCGCACACACGCAACGCACGGAAGATTAGAAAAATACTTCGTTTTATCTATTTTTTAAGGGTCAAATACCTGATTTACGAAAGATTAACATTTATCGAGAGAATATAAGAGCTCTACAGTACTCCGTATAACCTGCACATCAAACTCAGTAAGAGTTAGACATGCAGGTTTCAGAGGTACTGTCAATGATCTATTTTTTGCAGAAAGAGAAGGCCCAAATCAGTGTCGCCACAGCCGCCAACTAAAAACCCCCGGGGTGATCCAATTGGAACCCCATCACAGATCCATAATTTCTAGTCAAAACCCCTTAGCATTTTTTCGTTTCATGTGTGTGTGTTGTGTTCGTGTTTCTTCTTCTTCTCCTTGTCCCAGTTTCTATTCTAATACTCCCCGGTTAGCTCTCTTCTCTTCCTTGTGAATATTTTTTTATACATACATATATATATACATACATACACCCAGAACCCATAGGACTTTCAACCAAACTCACCCCACAAAAAGCCTTTTTCAACAATTTTCTTCAAAACAAGAAGCGTAGTAGCTCTTCTTTTTTTCTCTACCCAACACACTTTCTACTCTCTCTCTCTCTCTTTATTTCTCTTCTCCCTCCCAGCTTTAAACACTATTTCATCCCTGGCCCTACCGTACCCTTCCTAATAACTACAGTACTCCCCCAACCCTTCCAAAATATCCTGTCTTTCTCAACATATATATTATATATACATAAAAAGCGTAAATGTATCCCGGTGATTTTGTAAAGTACCCCCCCCCCCCCAAGTTAGTTTTTTAGGCCCCCAAAAAGCCCCTTTTTTTGCATACATATTTATACTATATATTTATATATTGTTAGTTTCGTCCTGATTAGATTTTTCTTCTTCTTCTTTGATCGGTTAGTTTATGGTGTAACTTTTTGTGTCTTTTATTTTCCCCCTCGTATGCCCTATTCAATCACCTATTTTAAGTACTAATCCTGTTTTTTTGGAAAAATACCCTGTCAAAATGAATAAATGATTAAAAATAGACCTAGACAATTTATTAACGTAATAAACCGACTAATATAGACTACAATAATACAGCAAAGAAGCTTATAAAACAGAGAAATTGGTGTTTTTTGTCTAGATTTTTATAAAATAGAGAATATTCTGATTCTCAAATAAAGAATGGGGAAAAGTGAAGAAATAAATATACAAAAAAATATTTAGACAAATCCAAAGTTTTTGGCTTTGATCGCCATGAGCAGTTTGGATTTGAGGATTCGTTTCGACGAGTAGACAGGCACGTAGAGTCGGGAGATACACGTATTGGCTGTGGGTAGGAGCATGTCTTCCGACGGTCTGAGCATAACAGTCGCATTGGATTGCCATTCTCCGGATGGTGGTAGGGTTGGCGAGCCGGTCCAGAAGAACACCAAATCTTGTTTCTCTTGTTTGGTGAGCGATTCGACGACTTGCCAGAAGAATTGTTTGAATTTGGTTAGTGTTTCGTGGGTGGAGCGGGATTCGTCGAGGAACACAGTGTTCGCTTGCAACGTTTCGATGCAGATTTGTTCGGTTCCGCAAAGGACAAGACGCAAATCTTCGGGTGTTAGGCCGTTCATCATCGCTTCAGGAATCACGTCGAGAACTCCTTCGCGCATTGATTCGAGGGCGGCCAAGTTGGCACCAAGAAGAGCACGATCGACGTAAAGATAGACGTATTCGGTGACATTTTCCTTTGTGACTGCAAGATCTAGACCATTCGCCTTCAATGGAATACTTTCCAATCTTGGAACACCCTGAAAAACGAAAGAATTATGAACATACGAGTTGTCGGCTCCGGGACATTTCGAAACCGAATGAAATTTTTCAAAAGTGTTAAATTTTCAGACAAATGGTATTTGAGTATGGCAAACGTAATGTTTATTTCGCACCAAAAAAACTTCTAAATCAAAAACTGACAGACAAAAAAGCGGACCTGAAACAAGTCAGTTTCAGACTTAAAACAGATACAAACTCGAGTGCAACTAAATTACTAAAAATTTTCGAAATAAACATCATCATTATGTTTGCCATACACAAATACCATTTGTCGGAAAATATCATCGAAATCTGGTTAATTTTGTATTTAAAACAGGTGAAAACTCAGGTGCAGCTCTTTTTATGGTGAAAAATTATCATCGCTTTGGCGTGCCCGAAAATTTGGGTAACAAAATTTTAACACCTTTTGAAAAATTTCAGCCGAATTATCAGAAGAAAATGCAGATTTTTATGGAAATCATATAGAAATTACTAAAATTAATAAACATAAGGCTAGTTTCTTTTTTTTTGTCTTTTGGAAGTTTTGAGAATTTTTAAACCAGCTCTATTAATAAACTTTGATATACTTACACCAACAGTTCTAGGCACATCAATTGAGAAAGTCAGGCCCACAAATGTATCCACATTTTCCTGATCTCCACACATCAACCATCTCAACGAATTGAACGCATCCGGATCATAAAAACCATAATCAAGCCAACTGATTGGTTGTCGTAGGATGTAGGCGAAGACATGTCGATCCAATTTCAGCGGGAATATATCGCCTTGCGACAAGCAAATACCCATAATTCTGCCAATATTGCGGAAAGCCGACAATCTGACCGGCGAACCATTGCCAATTCTCGGCACGTATGTGTTACCATTTGGTGCTTTTTCGAAAAGAGGATCGTCAATATTCTCCGTTCCATTTATCTCGGGCCACATTGTCATACTATCCGTCATCACAGTCGGCGTCGCCGCTTCATTCGACGACGATTCATCCACTTCTCCATCGGCTCGCAGCTCCAGACAAATGTGTTGAATATGCAATCGCAACGAGTCCGTATTGTCGCAAACCTCTCTCAAGTATTCGAGCTTCAATTGGCACATAATGCTCGCAACTCTTTCGATCATATGTTGAGATCTAACATACTTTGCCACTTCTCTTTGAAGATGTTCATACATTTGTAGATCGGTCTCGAAGTTTTTGAAATTTGGAATGATCGTTTGTGTCTTTCTCGCGTTTTCAACCACTTTTTCGATGCATTTTGGAGCGTTCAAATTGATCGGGAAAGTGCGCAGCTTTTCTATAGAATTTCGAAGACGTTGGGCTTTCTCGCGACGAATTTTCTTGGCTCGTTGGTGATGGTCCGTGGCTGAAAATTATAAAATTATTAGTTAAGCGGCGAGAATTTTTGTTATTACTTTGAAACCCCAGAACATCTGTTTTTGACAAAAATGCTGAATTTGTGTAACTTTTTTTTCTAATTTTTGAAAATCAGCTGATTAGCTGATTTGGTAGGCATAGAAAAGGAGGAATTAACGAGAAAACCTGATTAATCACAATTTTTACTCGAAAATGAGTTAAATAAATGTATTCAAAACACTTTCGACTTTTACAGTTGTCTAGAACCCATTTTTGGCACCACATTATCTCAAGTGTGACATTTTCTTCAGAAAAATTCCATTTTCGAAGGAATTGGTCCTAATTTTTTGGGGAATTTTACTGGTGAGAGGAGTTCTAACTTCAGTTTTCCCAGCGAGGGACCTTTTTATGCATGACAACAGTGAAAAATTCAAAGTTTTTATCTTGTCCCATTTCAAAAAATAAAAACTTACAATGTCCCATTCCGGGTGGTAGCCAATTCAACGAATGTCCCATATCATCCTGATCCGATCGTCGAACCTCGACAAACGGCGATTGTTTCATATGCATACACGCTTCCGCCAACGCCGTATAGAAGCTTCGTGTCACTCCAGTTCCCTCACCGGGCTCTTCAACAAAACGAACACGTAGACGAGTTCCGGCCAACGGGCACGCCGCTGGATCGTTCGTTCGACACGCCGTCAATTTTCGATTGTAGATCTGATTTAAAAAGAGCATCGTGTCAACGAGAAGTTGCGCTGGATCTCGATGAACATCCAGTGTGACTTCTTTTTGATTCGAGTGAAGTGTTCGATACTTCTCCGCCGATTTTATCAATATATGATGTTTGACGCCAAATCTCACGATTCTTCGGAGCAATTGCGAATTGTTTGCAGCGGCTTCGGAACCCATCGCCTCCGCCAAACTCTCATAATGTTGCTGGCCAATCACTTCAATACATTTCTGCCATTTAGAGAACACAGTATTTCCTTGCACACAGCTCGCTTTCAACAACTTTTCTCGAAGCCTTTCAACAGCATTTGTTGGCACAGGGGGTTCAGGGATCTCCAGCTCCATCTGCTGTAGTTGTTGTTGTTGCAGTTGGTATGGTTGAAGTTGTGTTCCATGCGGTTTACGCAACAATATACCCCTAAAAAAGTAACGTATACGAAGAAACTATATCTAAGATTCTTACCTAGGATATCCAATTGACATACTGATATTGGGCGATCTTCTCGGTTTCGATGTTCTATGTTCACCCGGATTATTAATATGATCTAATTTCTTCTTCATCAATACATCATTACCAACATGTCGGAATAGTACCTTCGGCTCCACATCAATTTTCAACAAATCGCTACGTTCCACAAGTGGAATCTAAATCAAAGAAATTTCATATAATAATCGATATAAAATATCGCTTACATCTTCAGTAATTCGCATCATTTTCATTCCATCTCGACCGCAAATCGTATTCCACGCACCTTCGCCAAGATCTCCTGGGAAAGTCATACTTTGTGGGCGTAAGAAGAATCCGGTGAGCAGGTCGTGGTCAACGTCGAAGTTCACATCTTTGAAACGATTGCGTGTAGCATCATCGTACTGGTCGACTAGAAGTTTCACTTCCTAAAAAATAAAAATATCGTTTCAAAATTCGCCGTGAAAATTTAAAAAAAAAAAACTCACTATTTTCCTATCACCTCCACAGTTGAGAGAAAACAGGAAAGCATCTAATACCAGGGCCAGAGGTTCCAACATCTCGAAATCAATTTCAGCCAAATGATCTTTCGCATCATCGCCATTAGCTCTCAACAATCCAATCATATAATTGAACGCACTTCTTCTACCCGGCTTCTCTTCCGATCCTCCCGATCCTCCGAGATGCGGAGCTCCTTCAAGTTGCTCCAAATATACCGAGTTGAATCGTAGTTTGGCTTCGGTCGTGTCGAGTAGCATCATCATCCAGTTGAAAGTGTCTTTGAGCATGTCACTGAACGAGTTTCGGACACCTTTGTACAAATGCATCGAGTTCATGTTATGTTCGTCCAAATATCGCTTGGTTTTTTGGTGCGTTTTCGCCAAAATATCGCATCCCAATCGAACTAGAAGCGCAAATGTCATTGCGAGATGTCGTCGCGCAATGCCAATCGACGCCTTTGGTTCATCACTAGGCGATTTTGTTGGAGAAGGGTTATCGCTACTATTTGTTGTTGTTGCACTTGTGGTTGAACCAGTAGCAGGAGGAGCTGCAGCTCCAGAAGAACCTATAAGAATTATTTTTGGGGCATGTGAGAACTGGTTCGATATGAAAAATTTAGAGTTTCAGCACTATTTATCGGAATTTTTTCACAGAATCAGAGGCACATTTTGAGAGCTTCTTTACTTTATAAGATATGCTTCTGATAATATATTTTCTTTCAAGTTTTAATTAATTAAACTCACTAGCAGTCGACGCAGCTGCTGATCCTCCTCCCCAACTATTATCTCCATATCTTGGCGAGCTTCCAAATCTATATTGCACATAAGTTCCTCCGGTTCCCGATCTTCCAGCACCTCCTGCTCCGCTTCTTCCCGCGGCCGATGCTCTCGACGTCCAACTTCCTCCTCTGAATGTATATGTCGTTGTGTTATTCGCACCTCCTGAAGATGCGCCGGCTGGTGGTGGTGGTACAGATGTATCGAGAGCACTTCCACCAAGACCAAATCTCGATGCAATCCGATGTTGTTGATTGAGAAAATCGTCTTCTTCAACAACCGCAGCTACCGCGATTGGAGCATTTGCCTGTGGAGGAGGATTGTTGGCTCCAAAGTTTTGCTCCTGATTGTTCGGATTCGGTACTGCTGCTGCTCCTGCCGCTGCTGCTTGTGCTTCGGCTTGTGCTGCAGCTCTTCCATCATTCGATCTACTATCATTGTCATCGTCATCATCTCCTTCCGACGGGCTAGACGGTTCATACTGCCATTCGGCAATATTCTCTCTTTCCACCACTTCATCGTCGTCATCATCATCGTCATCGTCATGAATGAATCTCATTGATGTTCTTCTCGGCTGCACTCGCTCTCCATCTTGATCATCTTGGTCATCTCCATTATCATCGTCGTCGTCATCATCGTCGTCGTCATCATCATCATCGTCATCATTATCATCGTCATCCATCTCTTCATCCTCCTCCTCTTCATTATCCTCTTCTTCAACCACTTCCACTTCAAAATCTCCCGCAGCTGCTCGACTAGTATTCGACTCACTATTCTCCACGACAACTTCAGGAATCGACACATTTCGAGTTCGACCACGCCGTCTTCCTGTTGATCCGCTTGTCGAATGGCGAGAAACACCATCTTGAGATTCTGAATTACCATCATCTTGATCAATCGGCTCATCATCTCCAGCACTGTCGTCTCGACGTTCTGATTCGGTATTTTCACGATCAGTATCTCTCCGGCTACTCTGAAACAATACTTTTTTTCGGATTTTGTTTTCTCCCAAAAAACTCACCTTTCTCTGTCGCTTTCCTTCAGCTTTCATCGCTTGTCTCTCATCCCGTCTCGCTTTCTTCACAACTTCATCAAATGAAACATCACCAGCGAAAAACTTCTCCAGTGCATCAAGAGGATCATTGTTTGTGGTCATCATCGGTGATTGCATTGGTCGAACAATACCATATCGAACGGGCGCCATAAGCGCATCAGCCGCCGCTCCAAGTTGCAAAACTCCAAAAACTGGCATACTTCTTAGAACGCTGATTGCGCGGCACACAAAACTAATCATTCCAGCCGATTTGTCATGCGACTTGTGCGTATCCTTTTTGCTGATTGGTATTATGCCCATCGCGTTCAACGACATCAAACTCGAGAATCGTATGTTTCCAGGGAACGAACCTGATGGCGGCTCTCTCGAAGAAGACGAACTTGAGCTCGACGAATGATCCATCTCATCTCCATTCATAATGATACTCGCGGCGATTGGCGAAATATTGATGGCGAGAACGAGCACGCGAACGATAGCTCGAATATAACGACTAGTATATTCCTCCACTTCAGTACCTTTGGCATTGGCGAGTTCCGAACGAAGTGTACCTATGACAGCATTCGAATACTGAAAAAATGAATTCACTCTTATAACTTCAAAATAACTTTTCTGTCAACCAACCTCTTTGAGCCGTTTGTTCATAAATGTGAAAGCTAATTTGTCCAAATGTGAAGCACTACTTTGAGCAGAAAAATACACCGTGTCTCTTGTCAACAACTCATCTTCATCATACAAATGTGCTCCCATCTGAATCGCACTTCTCACCACCGCGGCTCGTTTACAACACTGCTCCATGGCGAATTTGGCAAACTTCGGCGCACTTAGATCATGCTCAGGTGGTGATAGACCTTCCAAGTCTTGTCGATGACTCGCCGCTCCTCTCGATCCCTTCTTCTTCGTCTGGAACGCCATCAACTCTTTGTGTTGTCGAATGACAGTTCTGGCAAGGAACAGCATAATGTGCTCGTGGCGGGCGTTGGACATTTCGTATAGTTTCGTGTGTTCGAGAAGTTGAACGAGAAGATACTCGCGCATTTTCTCGTTTCCAGCAATCAACGATTTGCACGAGCATTTTTGCCAACAATCGCAATATGCAGTCGGGCACGACTTCTTGATTTTACAATCGTGATTTCGATGACAACTAACAGCACACTCTGAGCAACAACAAAACGAGCCCGTAATTCCACACGTTCGACATTCATAGATGTCCTGATTTATATGCTCGGCTCCAGTCCATGTGAAAGAGCAAACATCATTATAGCAGAGAACAAAAAGCGGCGAATCGTCGCCAATACTACTGAACGTCATATCTTCATTAGCACCCGGATAGATGTATTTGAGTTGCTCGTCTCTAGACTGAAAAAAAACAACAACAAAAAATGATTTCGAATAGAAAATGAGCTTACCATTTCATTGAATCCAAGTTTCATCAGACACTTCCAAACTTCCGCAGCAGCTCCGTAAGCTCTCAAATTGACAGCCATCATGAAAGGAGTTCTTCCGTTGATATCTCGATGAGATAAAAGAGTTTTCAGAGATGAAAGACGATCCACTTCATCAAGGAAAGCTGAAAATTGGAACAATTTAGTTTTTTTTCTCGAATCTAACGAGGGCGGTTCGCGAGCTGTTTTTTTTTCCGGCGGATGAGAAATGTATCATGATGATCAGGAGATCTAATTCTATGAATATACACATTTTGAGAGAACGTTGAAAGTAACTGCTCGCGAACCTCCATTGTAAATTGCTCAGTTTGGTCGAAATTTTTTCAAAAAAACTCACCAACACTGTCGTCCGCGTCAATATCGAAAAACATGGACATATGTTTCAACAACAAATCCAGTATATTGAACGCATTCGTTTGTCTCGTTTCGGGAGCCTTTCGTGGCGATCCGTTGGCGAATTCCTCATAGAACGAAGCTCGCGAGTCATCAGACGCATCATCTTCCTCTCCAA
The DNA here is from genome assembly GCA_900536415.3 of Caenorhabditis sp. 38 MB-2015. Taxonomy (NCBI): domain Eukaryota; kingdom Metazoa; phylum Nematoda; class Chromadorea; order Rhabditida; family Rhabditidae; genus Caenorhabditis; species Caenorhabditis quiockensis. The sequence continues at coordinate 15,619 of LR550467.1, read as the reverse complement.
TTTTCTCTTGTTTCGTCGGAGTCGGTGTTGCGTCTGTTGTTGTTGTTGGCGGCACCGCTACCGCTGCCGCTGACGAGGCTGCATTTTCCGGAGGCGAAGTTGAAGCACCGTCGGGCGCCGTTTCCATCGGCTCCTCATCTTGTCTTCCTCGCAACACTCCTTTCCAGCGTTTCGGATTGCCTCCACCAAGTGGGATATTTTTCGTATGGAAAGGATGATCTGGCGAGTTATCAGGCGTCCCTTTATCAGTGTTCAGCGAATTTTTGGTGGCAACACATAGACGAATCGCCGCATGAATCACATTCGAACAACCATCAGAGGTGATTGCAAACAATTGCTCCTTCATGATACGTCGGAATTCATTTTGATCAAGTAGATTATCTTCTGAAAAAAAAAAAACATAATTCTTCTAATAAATAAAGAGCTTCAACTCACGTCTCATATCATCAATTTTATTTAAAAACGTCTGAACTCCTTGAATATCACAATAAAGAACCATCTGCATCAGCGAAGCGGCATCATTCATATATTGACGATGAACCGGCCGACTAGTTCCAGGAATGCATAAAATAGAACCTTCCCAAGTGGAACCTTTCTGAAAAATGAAAAGGTGTTTCGATGATTTAAGAAAATGGGAGAGGACAAACCTCACAAGCCACAGATACATTTCCGGTAGGTCTAGAGTATGTGGAGATGAGATTGATGGGTTGGGAATGCATGATTTGTGGCTCCCGATATCCGCTAAGCGCGTCGCGCACAAGTGGAATCAGTTGACCGGTAGAATCGCGCATGAACAATGTTCTCGACTGAAAATTAGCTCATTTTTTAATTGAAAAAATATATTTTTCAAACTTACATCACCAAACGACAGCAATTTCGGCGTAACCGTTTCACCGCCAATCAGCGTTCTTTCAACAGCCGCTGTATGCAGCGAAAGTCTTCGTCTTGACAAAACCTTTCCAGTCACCGGCACACGACACAACAGCAATTGTTTGTCACTGCGCGACTTCACCAAAATCCGGAATCCATTCAAATCGGAACACATTGAAACAATCGGCTTAGAAGCGTCAATGGTGAACTGCTGAACCTCTTTTTGCAATATTTTCGGCGTTCTTGGATCTCCTTTCTTGTTGTACACTTGCAAATCTTCTTTACGCATAAGTCGAACTTGATTCGTTGCGGGAGCGTGTTTTCGAGCCTTCTCTTCGTCCGGATAATCACTATAAGCACTAGCATATGAATTGAGATTTGTAGGAGGCTCAAGGTGTTTCACAGCCACTAGAAGGTTATCAACAACATCGACAGTCATAATATCTCGTCTACGATGCTCATGAATCCACATAACATCATCACTGGCCCAAACTTGAACTCTTGACAATGACTGGACTTCATCAATATCATCATTGGCTTTGCGTTTTCTCGAATTCGATATTTCATTGACTTTCACCTCTTCGGCCTCCTCATCCTCTTCGACTTCCATTTTTACCAGCTCTTGATCATACTCATCTGTTGTAAAGACACGGAATCGACAGCTCTCGCCAGCGGTCCACGAATCTTCTAACAAAACGCCGATTAATGGAGTGCATGTGTCGATGAAAACGCCAACACTTCCCGCTGGATAAATTGCAGATTTTTTCATCTGAACTTGTGAGCCAACAGTGATCTCGTTGTGGTGCACAGAAACCGAATCGCCGAATGAGACGTGCTTCTTTTTCTCCTTCTCTTTCTCAGTCGATTTTGCGCGATCCGTTGGAGGATACATGCCGCTGAAAATACGTGATATGTCATTTTTTTATACATAAAAATTGGAAAATACCTGGTGTTATGTAGGGGTTCTAACTTTTACAAATCATCTAATTAGTTAAATCGGTAGATATAAAAAAGAGCCATGAGCAAAAAAAAACCCTGATTTACCACAGAGGGGTTATAACTTTCAAAATTCAGCTGATTTCTCATTTCCGTAGCCATTTAAAACTACTAAAGTTTTTTATTTCAAAATGAAACTTAAAACAATTTTTAAAACATTTTCGGCTTTTACAGGTCTTCAGAATTTGTTTCTCGACTTCATATGATCTCAAACGGGATATTTTTTTTCCAAAAATGTTGCGTTTTAACTCAAATGTTTTTAATTTTTCCATGTTTTTTGATTAGCAGGGTCTTTTCAATGGGGATCTTTTTATGTATGACAACAAAATAGAAAACTCACCACCAATAGACTACATTGTTATATCTAACCGACGCAATATAATCACTCGACGTAAAATCCTGAAGTTTTGCGACTTGCTCGATTGGAATCATGCCAATCGATTCGGTGGCCATTGCAACTCGCTGACCAACTGCAAAACTATCCAACCACGATAAAAATGTTCCATTTTGTGAGATCACAGAGACTCGGAGATTTGACGATGAGATCATTACAACGGGATTAGCTGCTTCGCCAATGTTCTTGGTGTCTTTTGGCGCTACTGGCTTATCATTGATGAGTGGAATCGGATGACTGGAGCCGATGTCATCGTCCCAGTTCCATGTGTAGACTTTGCCGTTTTTGTGAAGAACGTAGAGTTGCCAACTTGTGCAAGTGATTGAGACAATTGGACTTCTAAAAAATGAAATTAATATAATGAATGTAATTATAGCAAGTGAGCCTCACGAGGATGTTTCAATTATGGATATATCATCCTATAAATTATATGTTGCTGATAAAACTGATTATTCGAATTTCAAAACCCAGAGTTTTCGATTATCTTGTTCAAAATACAAGAATTACGATTTTTAAAACAAGAAATGAGCTTTTTCAGTTCTGTTTATGTCAAAAAATTCTATTTACTAAAAATTTAGAGTTTTTATCGATTTAGCAAGGTGAAGGGAAAACGCTGAATTTCAGTGAAATTTGCAATTCTTTAATTTTTTTAATCTTTTCAATTGATTTTCACTGAGAACAAAATGTTTTTAGCTCTGGTTGTGTTAAAAAGACGCCTTTAGTCCTATTTTAGAGAAAATTAGAGATTTTCATCTATTTTTCAGAGTAACAACTTTTAATCTTGGGGGAAAAGCTGAATTTCACTGAAATAAGCAATTAATCAGGTCTAAATCTAGTTTTTCACGTTTTTGAGAACATAATTCTAGAAATTCTGTTGAGTTTTTGCTAAATGAAAATTTTCAGTTCTCTTCATGCTCAATAGCCCAAAAAATACTTCAAAACGGAAAAATAAGCTATATATTACTGGAAATATTTGAATTCGGAGGTTTTTATCAATTTTTTGATGTAATAACTTTGAAAATTGAAAAATGAGCTATATTTTAATGAAATCTTATGCATTTAGAGATCTTTATCGATTTTTCGATGTATCAAATTTGAAAATTTGTTATATTTTACTGAAAATCTTTGAATTCACAGATCTTTATCGACTTTTTGATGTAATCGCGGAAAAATAAGCAATATTTTACTGAAAATCTTTGAATTCAGAGATCTATAGAATTTTGATGTAATACTTCTGTAAATTGAAAAATTAGCTATATTTTACTGAAAACATTTGAATTCAGAGATATTTTTGATGTAATACTTTTGAAAACTATATTTTATTTTGAAAAATCTGTTGAATCAATATACTCTTTGAATTTTCAATGAATTTCTGGATAAAAATAGCTATTTTTGCCGTTAATAACATAAAGTTTAGTAAAAAATCCGAAAACTCCTCATGTGACATTCTTGTACAAAACTATTCACGAACATTCTATGCTTTCCATCTCCTTCAATCTTCTCTTTCTCCACATCGCCCGGAATTCCATTTCCCTCTTCTCCACACCACCATTCAATCTTATCTCCAAACTGGAACGTATTCCGGTAGGCATTATCGCTCTCCTTCTTCTTCCGCTCTTTATCTTTAGCACGTTTTGAAATCGCCGTTCCAACCGCACTGCGAAAATCGCGACTCGCATAATGAATAGCTTCGAAAGGGTCATCGAGACCATTCGCATTGCCACCAGCACCCATTGCGGCGCTTGAGTGTTCGAGAAGTTGCAAAAGTTCTTCGGGAAGTATTGGCTCGTTGCCCAAATCCATTCCATCTGAAAAAAAAAACTACTATAAAATTAAAAAATGAAACTTTATACACACCATCACCGTCATCTCTGCTCAACAAATTATTGACCGCTTCATTGACATTGAGCCCAGTTCTTTGGAGCTCGCGAATAATTACTTCTCTCGATTTTCCTTGCAGAACTTGTTGCACATTATTGATTAGTTCTTCAGGAACATTTGCTGCTGGCACTGGAGGTCTTCCACTACTGATTATAACGCCACTGCGTGGATCGCCAGAAGTTCGAAAACGACAATAAGATCTACCACCGAGCATAACTCGACGATACTTTGCGATTCCGCTAGTCCTAGCTGATTGAAGACTAGAAGCTTGAGTCATAGTACTAGCAACTTCTGAGCATTCTGAAAATTTTTGAGATTATTTTTAGCTGCATTTTCAGCAAATTACTAACCTTCCACTATGCTTTCTTTAACTTTTGTTGACTCATACCCAATCCGAATAACATTATCATCATCTAGAAGAAAAGCGACGTGTTTTGGTCCTAAAACCATTTGACGAATTCGATCAACTCCAATCTGCGCGAGAATATTGCATCCCTGCAGACCGCCCGTATTTTCCTCATTAAATTGCTCGGTGAGCTTTTCGATGACGGTGGAATCTTTCCGATCAACCAATACTTCTTCTTTGGCGAAAAGCAGATGTGTTAGATTCTCGTTTTTTGTGCGGAATTCAATTGGGGAAAGTGGAGAATATTGCTGCTCCGGTCTTTCATCCATATTTGAAGAATTTTCCGACGCGCTTTGATCGCGCCCTCGCTTTGGAAGACGACTTTTACTCTTTTTCGATTTTTTAACCAGTGTTGAGGTCTGGAAATTAGAAATATTGCGAAATACTAGCATAATTTTGTATAAAATAAATGTATACGAAAATATGAGCCATATTTGAAAAATAGAAGTGTCTTGAGCTTGCGCACGAAAAACGAAATCCCCTAATTACACCCTTCAAAAACCAAAAACGCTGTGCTGTGCAAATTATTCAAGCTATCTGGCTTTTCGAAAAATGAAAATTTTTTGTTGGAAAAAAAAAATCTGGAAATAATTGTGCGCTTTTCCGCCGCGGTGTATACACACAATGGTCTCGTGCAGAAATTTGAAAACTTCTTCTGTGCCTTTTACAAAACACTACTGTAAAATCAAGAAGAACATTTTTTATCACAAACCTTGAAAGATGGTTGGTTAATCAAGATAATGAGCGAGCGAAAAAACGTCAGGCGGAAATAGAAGACAGGAAATCAATATTTTTCCAGAAAAAAAATTGAAGAAAGAGAATTTTCTTCTTCTTTCAACTGCGCGCGCATCCAGAAAAATTTCAATAAAATGGAAAATAAAGGTCATTTGTCCATTACAAACCGCATATATATTAAAAATGAAAAGTAAAAAGAAGAAACACAAAATGCTCTCCGTCTCTCACCCCCTCGCCACGAGGTCTGCCCCTCTTCGTTTTGTGTATTTTTAATGTATATGTTGTTGTGTTTCTCGTTGTATTGTGGAGAGTGGAGGGTGGAGGAGACACCCTGCTGGCTGGCTGGCTACATCAAAATAAATAAATAAACATATCAACTTTTATATTTTGTTTGAAACTAGATAATATGTGAAAAATACATAGAAAAAGCGGGAGAATTACTGGATATAGTGGTACTTCAGCTTTCGGTATTGAAATTTTTCAATTAATTTTTTTCAAATTGACATATAATTAACTTTATTGATTTTTTTAAATAGAAAAGTTTTCAGATACAAAGAGGCGCTGCTTATTTTGGGACTGCTTAGAGCTAAGCAGATCCAAATGAAGAGACGCAAAGAAATAGAGACATAAGAGGCGCTGCTTATTTTGGGACTGCTTAGTGCTAAGCAGACCCAAATGAAGAGACGCAGAGACATAAGAGGCGCTGCTTATTTTGGGACTGCTTAGAGCTAAGCAGACCCAAATGAAGAGACGCAGAGAAATAGAGACATAAGAGGCGCTGCTTATTTTGGGACTGCTTAGAGCTAAGCAGACCCAAATGAAGAGACGCAGAGAAATAGAGACATAAGAGGCGCTGCTTATTTTGGGACTGCTTAGAGCTAAGCAGACCCAAATGAAGAGACGCAGAGAAATAGAGACATAAGAGGCGCTGCTTATTTTGGGACTGCTTAGAGCTAAGCAGACCCAAATGCAGAGACGCAGAGAAATAGAGACATAAGAGGCGCTGCTTATTTTGGGACTGCTTAGAGCTAAGCAGACCCAAATGCAGAGACGCAGAGAAATAGAGACATAAGAGGCGCTGCTTATTTTGGGACTGCTTAGAGCTAAGCAGACCCAAATGAAGAGACGCAGAGAAATAGAGACATAAGAGGCGCTGCTTATTTTGGGACTGCTTAGAGCTAAGCAGACCCAAATGAAGAGACGCAGAGAAATAGAGACATAAGAGGCGCTGCTTATTTTGGGACTGCTTAGAGGTAAGCAGATCCAAATGAAGAGACGCAGAGAAATAGAGACATAAGAGGCGCTGCTTATAATAAATAGTTAAAGGTGGGGTTGCTCTTAAATGAAAGAGCACATTTTTTAAGGTAAGACCCTCGGAGGATTTTCTACGGAAAAGTCTGGTATTCGAAAAAATTTCTAACTTTGACCAAAATTTTCTCGAATACTAGGCTTTTCGGTAAAAAATCCCTCGAGGGTTCCACCTAAAAAAATGTGCTCTTTCATTTAAGAGCAACTTGCTGAGTCCCTTTACCCCACCCTTAAACAACTAGGCTGCAAACTAATGAGCCTGGTAATTTTAGGCCCAGAAAGAGAAGGCCCTAAACAAACGGGCTCAGAAAAAACGTCGCGCAGCCGAGATCCAAGTACTATTCAAAAATTGTTTTATTGTTATTCATCAAACTGGATTCACTTGTCCTAGAGAAATCCGTGGAATTGAATTTTGTTGACCTGATACAGAAGTATTAGTAGTTTGATATTTTGGAGACAAAATCTTTTTTTAAATATCCCAAAATTACATGCCAATATGGTTTGATAAAAAAGAATGATATATAAGGAGTTGTCACCGGGATAAACAACAAAATCAGAAGCAAGCTTCTCTCCAAAACTGGCTCGCAAATGAATCCAAACATTTCTAGCACATAAGAGGATATAACTATAACATCCAGTAATGGGAGTATAGCTTGGAGTATTAGGGAATTGAGCAACTGGGTGTGCATTTCCTTAGTGTGATTGCTCATATGTTGCGCAGCATTGCCCAGATAGTTCTTGATTTTCCAGCGGAGCAAAAGAATTAGACAATAAACCGGCTCGGCTGGCAAGAAAAGATGGCATAATCCATAGATGGATAGTGGATTTCTAATGTCTAGTTGTCCAGTGGTAAGGGCTCCGGATAGGTTGTGTTGGGGGAAGACTTTATGGACAGCTTCGATAATGTCAGCCGGGTTGGAATTGACCAACTGGAAGGCGATCTGGAAAAATTGTCCTATATTTTCTGCTTGTAGCGTTCTTCCACCTGGATTCCTACAAAAGCACCCGACAAGGTGCTCCAAAATAAAAGAGCACACTATGGAAAAAGTCCCTCGGATATTTTACTATAAAAAAATGAACCCTTTTTATTTTTGAGCAACTTCGTATGTTCAATTTTTCAGATTTGCGCGTCAATTCTGGTGTTTGTTGTTAGCTACAGTAGTTTTACTAAATATTATTTAATTTTATTCTACAGAAAGCAATACGCCATATTCAACTTTCCGAGAAGCTCCGAAAAAATAAATAAATATCTATTTGATTTGGAGCACATTTGCTCACATGGCCTAACTTTTCAAATTTCTAGGTCAGAAAGCTGTTTTTTTGCTCAGCTCAGAAGGAATATTAGGGGTTTTGAAACCTGAAGGATTATTCACCACCTTTAATATTCCCAGGGTATCTAACCCCAATTTTTCATTATTATATTTTTGATTTGTTTTTTTCTATATTATCCCCTATTGACCAAGAAAAGTCAGAACTCTACTAGATACTGTAAATATTTTGATTCCATTTCTGATATCACTTACCACTTGTGAAAGGCATGGGATGTAGAAGCAAAGAATTACAAGCATCACATACTTTTTGGCTGGTGGTTGATTTATCAAAACGTAATATCGATAGGAGAATAGAATGAGTAATAGGTATAACGAGAAACTGAATAGATGGATCTGAAAATTATAACCAAACTCGCAAGCCTTCTCGCCAAAATAGACGCATAACCCCTCTGCGGTGTAGGCCAACGTCCATCCCGCGCCAATCATTCGTAACTCGGTGAAAATATCGAAAGAGCACGCAAGGAAATCGGATATCGCATGATTAAGAATTATTATCGAGTAGGTTCTGATGGTTTTCGGGGTCTTGAAGATGACTAAAAATATCATGAAACCATTTGAGAACATGCCGATTAAAGCGAGACATTTTTGAAAAATCGAGAGATAAAGCATTTTTTTTTTGTTGTTATTAGCTATGATAATTGGAGAAATATTGAAGATATCCCAAGAGTTGTGGATTTTCAGAAAAATATGCACATGATTTCTGAAATATAATTGGTTATGGTAGGAACAAAAATGCTACGAATCACGAAAAAATGTTCCCGATAATAATGACTATTCTTTTTGGAGAAAAACACTAGTCAGATTATCAAACTACAAATTATTTACCGGATATACAATGATTAGGTTTTTTTGAAAAAATTTTTGATGTATGTATGTATAAAAAAAATTCCAAGGAGTTAATTTAATGTCATTGATAGAAAAAAAATGATGTTGAATAGAGTGTTTTTGATGTTTGAAAATGTGTATCAAAACTTTGACCTGGATTTTGAGAAATATCCGCTATTTTTTTTGGCCAGAAATTTTCATTCGATTCGGGCTAAGCAGATCCTGGAAAACTTAAAATGAACGCAGGTGTTTTTGAACAAAAAAATTTATTTATTCAGAAAGTTGAAACTGGAGAGATTTTAGAACCAACATTTGAGCCAAATTCACCAACTCCTTGACGAACTTCTAACCTCAGAAGTTTTCTGATTTTAATATTATATGGTTTAATGAATATTAGAGATACAATAGGGGTAAGTAATGGGACAATTATAGCACATGTTAGGAAGTTTTCCTCTAGAAGAGGGTCTGATATAATATCCAGTATTTCTAGGAAGAAGATTGACATTGCGAGCACATCTAGTTGGGGAACCATAGCTTGAATAGTTAGTGATTTGAGCAACTGATCATGCATATTTTTGGTGTTTTTGCTCATATAGTCAGTGGCTTTGTTGAGCATGGTGACTATATTTTGACGAAGATAAAGGATTGTACAATAAATGAGGAATGGAGAGAGTAAGGAATGTCCGAATGCTATAGGTGAATAGGAAGATCGGATGTCGATGGAGCCACTGATGATATATCCAGTGAGATTGTAGGTGGGATATTTTTGGTGGATTAGGTTGTAGATTTGGATGGGAGGAGATTCAGCGAGATGGAAGAAGAGCTGAAAAAATCAAATTGAAGTCGATTGAACAAGTTGAACCAAAAAAAATGACACGAATGTCCCAAAAATGATAAAAAGGTTCCAAAAATGATATGAAGGTCCCAGAAAAAGCTGCAAAAATTCCAAAAAATGATACAAAACTCCTAAAAATGGTACGTGGGTACCAAAAAGTGATACAAAGGTTCCAAAAATGATGCGAAGGTCCTAAAAGTTATTCAGAAAATGGATCAAGGGTCCCAAGAAGAGGTTCGGTATTTGAAATATCCATGACTACTAACAGACTGCATGAAAGCCAACAATAATTATAAAATTTCAGAATTTCAGACATCTTCATTCACAAGTCTCTATGACTAAGACAGACTTTCAGAAAAAAAAATTTTTTGCACAAATTTGATGACATGGGTGTTCTAATTGTGTTCTATTTACAATGATGCAAAATGAAATAATTTTGTTTATGATTCAAAGTGATCTGCAGAAAACAAATCATGAGCAACGATTTGAGCTATAGAATACATGAAAGGAACGGTTTTTTTTCTCAAAACCCATTTTCTTGGAACATTTGTCAAAAATATTGATCATCACATCTTCATTTCACTATAAAATTAATGCTGATGTTTTATGAATCTTAGTTTAATAAGGGATATTTCATAGATTCTCCGGTGACTTAGAAAAAAATCCGAAAATTGAACCCGATTTATTTTTAGGATCTTAAATTAATTTTTTGGGACTTTTCTATCGCTTTTTGGGATGTTGTTCTCATTTTTTGGACTTTTGAATGATTTTTTGGGACCATTGAATCATTTTTGGGGTCTTTTTTTCATTTTTTTGGATCTTTCTATCATTCTTGGGACCTCTTTTTCATTTTATGGGACCTTTCTATCATTCTTGGGACCTCTTTTTCATTTTATGGGACCTTTCTATCATTTTTGGGACCTCTTTTTCATTTTTTTGGATCTTTCTATCATTCTTGGGACCTCTTTTTCATTTTATGGGACCTTTCTATCATTCTTGGGACCTCTTTTTCATTTTATGGGACCTTTCTATCATTCTTGGGACCTCTTTTTCATTTTATGGGACCTTTCTATCATTCTTGGGACCTCTTTTTCATTTTATGGGACCTTTCTATCATTCTTGGGACCTCTTTTTCATTTTATGGGACCTTTCTATCATTCTTGGGACCTCTTTTTCATTTTATGGGACCTTTCTATCATTCTTGGGACCTCTTTTTCATTTTATGGGACCTTTCTATCATTTTTGGGACCTCTTTTTCATTTTTTTGGATCTTTCTATCATTCTTGGGACCTTTTTTTCATTTTATGGGACCTTTCTATCATTTTTGGGACCTCTTTTTCATTTTATGGGACCTTTCTATCATTTTTGGGACCTCTTTTTCATTTTATGGGACCTTTCTATCATTCTTGGGACCTCTTTTTCATTTTATGGGACCTTTCTATCATTTTTGGGACCTCTTTTTCATTTTTTTGGATCTTTCTATCATTCTTGGGACCTCTTTTTCATTTTATGGGACCTTTCTATCATTTTTGGGACCTCTTTTTCATTTTTTTGGATCTTTCTATCATCTTTTGGTACTTTTGAATCACTTTTGGAAACTCTTTTTTCCTTTTTGAGACCTTTTTATCATTCTTGGGACCTCTTTTTCATTTTATGGGACCTTTCATAAAACTCACCACTTGCAAAAAACATGGAATATAAAACACCAAACAAATCGATAACAAATCTCTCCCTCTCAACTGCACATTCTTCAAAATCAAAAATCTATATAAAAACGATATAAGCATCAAATATAGCGAATAATTGAATCCATGCGGCAATAATGTACATCCAATTCCACAAGCCCAATCACTTATATACTTGCAATATCCATTAGAAGGGTAAAGGAACGCCCAACCAATTATGATAATTCTAGGCTTGACAGGGATGATTATCGCGCAGGTGAATAGATCAAAAATCGTATGGACTAATATCACAATTGAATAAATTTTGACAGCTTTAGGAGTACTTGATATAACACAATAAATCAATAGGGAATTAGTGGATACGCCGAGAAGTGCCACAATTGTTTGGGATATTGACAGACTCATTTTTCAGAAATAATCAAATAATCATGAGAAAAACAAAAGTTTTTTAATCAAACATATATATCAAAAACAAAAAGAAAACGAAAGGAAATGAGAGTTTCAAAAGAAAAAATGCAAGACATAATTAAAGTTATGTAGAAAATTTATGTATTCTGAGAAGTAAGACCAAATATTTTCACAGTGAAAAATAGGCAACAGAAAGTTGAAAACGAAGAATTGGGAAAAATTGGACCCCTATAAATATTCCAGGATTATTTTTCATACTGGATTACCCTATAGTTAGGCCCAAGCCCTCACAAAATTTCTTCTATACATGGTTTTTCGGTTTCTCATACTAAACTTTTGGGCTGAAATTTCAGCCTCAGGAGAATATAAGTCTCGTAGAAAAACTCCAGATTTTTTTCACACCACTCTCTTGTAAGCAGACCCATAATAGCAGCGCCTAAAATGAGCAGCGCCTCGATTTGGGACTGCTTAACTCTAAGCAGATCCTGAATAATTTTAAATGAACGCAGGTGTTTTCGAACAAGAAATAATTTATTCAGAAAGTCGAAACTGGAGAGATCTTAGAACGAACATTTGAGCCAAATTCACCATCTACTTGAAGAATTTCTAACCTCAGAAGTTTTCTGATTTTAATATTATATGGTTTAATGAATATTATAGATACAATAGGGGTGAGTAATGGGACAATCATAGCGAATGTTAGCAATAAATTTATCATTTTTTGGATCTTTTTATCATTTTTTGAGACATTTTCATTATTTTTTGAGACATTTTCATTATTTTTGGAACCTTTAATCATTTTTTGGGACCTTTAATCATTTTTGAGACCTCTATATATAATTTTTTGGAACCTCTTAATTTTTTTGGGACCCCTATTTGCTTTTGGGACCCCTATGTATATTTTTTGGGACCTCTATATATATTTTTTTTTGGGACCCCTATGTATATTTTTTGGGACCCCTTTTTTTTTTGGAATCCCTATATATTTTTTGGGACCTTTATATATCCTGAATAACTTTTAGGACCTTTATATCATTTTAAGGATCTTCGTATCATTTTTTGGGACCTTTATATATAATTTTTGGGACCTCTATATATTTTTTTACTACGGTTTGTGAACAGTTACGTCAAGTTGAATGTTCTGTGTGTAAACACCACTAAAATGCGGCAAAACTGAGCGATTTTGAAAAATCACAAAACAAAAAATGGTTATTTTTTAACTACATATTCATTAAATAGTAAAAACCGGCGTAGTTTTAGGTATCTTTGTGATTGTTCGATTTTCTGTTGAGCCATATCCGATATCTCCGACAGACACTTTTAACCCAAAAAGTCGTCTAGTTCTGATATTATATGGTTTGATGAATATTAGTGATATAATTGGGGTAATTAAAGGGACAAGTAGTGAAAATGTCATAACATTTTCCTCCAAAATCGGGTCTGATAAAATATCGAAAATCTCCAAGAAAATCGCTGTCAATGCTAGCATATTGAGCTGAGGTAATATTGATTGAATTGTCAAGGTTTTGAGCAACTGATCATGCATGGATCTTGTATTTTTGCTCATATGCGCCGCCGCAATTTTCAGCTTTTTCACTATATTTCGACGCAAAATCAGGATAATCGAATATACTATTGTTGGAGAGAAGAGCATGTGGCCAAAAGTGAGAGCGGAATAGAATGATGTGATGTCTAAAGTGCCACTGATGATATATCCAGTTAGATTGTAGGTGGGATATTTTTGATGGATTAGATTGTAGATTTGATCAGATGGAGATTCTCCAAGACGGAATAGGATCTGGAAATTGATTTTCAGATGAGGTTCTTTGTAATTTTCATTATCCTCATGTCACTTTTTTCTTAAATGGCTCTTATTTTAAAAAAAAGCTCATCAACAAACAAACCTAAAATCATATACGTTTTAAAAATATGCATATTTTTTGTTTTTACATGAAATTGGGTCTCTATGAAAATTTCGTTGTTCTAATTTCAACAGAATTCTCGAAAATAATTGATAATTTTGAAACTTGACTATGAGTAAGTATTTTTTAAACTTAGAATTCAAAAGACTGATACTCGATGATCTTTTGACAATTTTTATCATTATATGTTATTAGCTTATAGTGTTGCTTTAAAACAAAGTTCTTATCAAATTACCGATGACAAAATCGATTTCTACAGGTTCAATTACCTAGGGAACAATAATCCCATTTTCCCATAGAAAACTCACCACTTCCGCGAAACATGGAATATAAAACAATGAACAAATCAATAACAAATGCCTTGTTTTCAAATTCACATTTTTCAATATCAAAAATCGATATAAAAACGAAACCAATATCAGATATAACGCATAATTAAAACCATGACTAATCAACGCACATCCAATACTACAAGCCCAATCACTGATATACTTGCAATATCCATTCGAAGGGTAGGTAAATGCCCAACTAATTATGATAGCTCTAGGCTTGGCTGGAATTGTTACAGCACAGGAGAATGCATCGATAATTGCGTGAATCAGAAGGATCACAGAGTAGATTTTGACAGGTTTTGGCGTACTGGATATCACGCAGAATAATAGTAGAGAATTCGAGGAGACGCCGATAAGTGCCACAATTGTTTGAGGCAGAGACAAACTCATTTCTGCAACCTATATGTATTTTTTGCACGAAGAAAAAGCATGAGAAATCTGATTAAAAATATCCAGAAAAACAAAAAATGAGGAAGAGGTCTGACGAGGCACAGACTGAAAATTTGCTCAAGGAAGTCTATAATTCTATGCACGTATGTATGTATTCACAATTAATTGCAGGGTTCTAGCTTTTCTGAGAACTTGAAATTTTTTATTCGATTCCAATGAACAATTAGTCATACATGATATACAGTAGCGATCAAAAAGCTCAAAATAGTCCGTTTGGCCCCATGTTTTGCACAGTTTTGCTTAATGATATCAGTAACGTGCTCCATTTTTTGTAAGACCATATCTGAAAAATTGAACTTCTGAAAGCACATTACTGATATCATTGAGCATAATTGTGCAAAATATGTGGTCAAACGGACCATTTTGAGATGAGATATGACGATTTTACTAAAGCGGTGTAAACTTTTGATTGCTACTGTATGTAGATCAAACGACAGTAACCCGCCTTGATCTAGCTTCCGATGGCTCTTTTGACTTCTGTTGATTTATAGTCACCATCTTCTTCCTCAACTTTCATTCGCAAAATCTTCTTCATTTTATTGTGATATGGTTTGATAAATATCAACGATACAACTGGTGTAGATATCGGCACAATGAGTGGAAATGTCATAACATTCTCCTCCAAAATAGGGTTCGAATAAACATCGAAAATTTGAAGAAACACCGGAGTCAATGACAACACATCCAACTGGGGTAACATAGCTTGAATTGTCAAGGATTTGAGCAATTGGTCATGCATATTTTTAGTAGTTTTGCTCATATTAGCAGCCGCGATCGCCAGGTTTTTCACTATTTTTTTACGGAGAAATAGGACGAAGCAATAAATGACTGAGGGTGAGCAGAGGATATGAGCAAATGCGATGGCTGAATAGGATGAGCTGATATCCAGAGTGCCACTGATACTATAACCAGTGAGATTGTAGATGGGATATTTTTGAAGAATAACATTGTAGATAAGATTGGGAGGTGATCCTCCAATATGGAACAATATCTAAAAAAATAGACATTGGTATCGTTTTTTGGGACCTTAGTATCGTTTTTTGGGACCTTAGTATCGTTTTTTGGGACCTTGGTATCGTTTTTTGGGACCTTGGTATCGTTTTTTGGGACCTTAGTGTCGTTTTTTGGGACCTTGGTATCGTTTTTTGGGACCTTGGTATCGTTTTTTGGGACCTTGGTATCGTTTTTTTGGGACCTTGGTATCGTTTTTTGGGACCTTGGTATCGTTTTTTGGGACCTTG
>LR550466.1:0-22633 GCA_900536415.3 Caenorhabditis sp. 38 MB-2015 | reverse complement strand
GACAGAGAGACAGAGAGACAGAGAGACAGAGAGACAGAGAGACAGAGAGACAGAGAGACAGAGAGACAGAGAGACAGAGAGACAGAGAGACAGAGAGACAGAGAGACAGAGAGACATAACGAGACCTTAAAAATATTGCTCTTGTTTTCGATTTTTTTGTTAAGGCGGCAATACAAACATAAAACGATATTGTTTCTCATTCATGTAAAATTCCATACAACATATCGATTGTGTTCAATGTTCCCCACTTTCAATATAATTCCCATTAGGAATTTAGCCTTCAATTTTTCCTATTTCAAAATAATATATTGGTTATTTTCACCATGTCTCCACACATTTGACACATCTGGTGAACAAAAATTGTAGTTCACATTTGTTTCTTAACGTTTACAAGATATTTATCATGAAATTCCGTTTTGTCAAGAAACATTTCTGACATTCACAATTAAAACATGAGTCACGAAAAACATTCATTTTTTCAGTTTCTTGGGTGAATCATACATTTCCTCCTAATTTGTATCAATGGCCTCTTTTGGAACCCCAAATTTTTGCTTCAAAATACGTGTCGAAAAAACCAGTTTCACAAGGCCGTTTTGACTTGAAAAACTAGAGCAATATTTCAAAAAATGTCTCATTTTTTTGATGACATTTCTCATTTTTAGTTTACCGATAAAATGTACCATTTTCAGACATGGATTTATTTATTTGATTTTCGCACCTAAAAACTTTTATCAATTTCCGTGCCCATCCAAAAAGGTTCCTACCACTTGGCGGTTCTGAAAAAAATGTATGCATCATCGGGCAGCCTCCTTTTTATCGATAAAAATATATAGGGAGAAAAAAATATAGGAGAGCATAGATCAAAAATAGGAGAGCATAGACCGCGAAAATTCTCGGTAGCTGGCTCCTCCCACAAAATCATTAGGCGATCCATTTTTCTCAGGCGCCTATTTTCGATATTGTTTTCGCCTGACTCATAGCGTACGACAATCATGTCTGATTTTCTAGGACTCTGTGTTCACATTTATCATATTATCTCATATTCTTTACTTAATTTAGTCCTCTTTCAGTTTTCCAAAACTTTTTTGCTTCCAATTTTTGTTCATTTGACATTTTTTCTATACATATTCACACACCTGAACGGACAGCTGCGCGACACAATGTTTTGTGGCGTGTAGCATAAATGTGAAACTTTTAAGTTTAATTAAAGAAAGAAAAAAAAATTATATTTTGAGGACCTCAGAAGGGTATTCATTGGTGTTTCTAGGTTTGAATAGGGATCTTAGGAGAACTGATGAGTCATGAAAAAAATATATTTTTACGTTACTAGAGATCAATATCTCATACGTTTTTTTTTTTGGATAGTTTTATAGAAGTTCACATTCGAAAAAGCTATATTTTCCCTGTCTAACCTCTTCCTAATTGACAGCTAATCATATCATGATAGATTACTCATTTTATGTTCAATAAAACAAGTCAACACTACAAATATCGTTCTAATATTTCTCATACTAAATTTTCATTGTTCATTTATTCATTTTTCTCCTTTTGAAGCGGACTGTTCATTCATTTTGGTTCTAGATTTTCGAGTGACCTTTTTCTCTCGCTATCTCTCTCTCTCTCGCTATCTCTATGTCTCTCTGTCTCTCTCTATCTCTCTCTATCTCTCTCTATCTCTCTCTATCTCTCTCTTTCTATCTCACGATCTCTCTCTGTCTCTGTCTCTCTCTGTCTCTCTCTGTCTTTCTCTGTCTCTCTCTGTCTCTCTCTCTCTGTCTCTCTCTGTCTTTCTCTGTCTGTCTCTGTCTCTGTCTCTCTCTGTCTCTCTCTGTCTCTCTCTGTCTCTCTCTGTCTCTCTCTCTGTCTTTCTCTCTGTCTATCTCTGTCTCTCTCTGTCTCTCTCTGTCTCTCTCTGTCTCTCTCTGTCTCTTTCTGTCTCTCTCTGTCTCTCTCTCTCTCTCTCTGTCTTTCTCTCTGTCTTTCTCTGTCTCTCTGGTTTTTTCAAGTGTTATTTTTTCAGTCTTTTGCTTTTTTCTAATCTTTTTGGAATCAAGATGGAGTCCTCATTCGGCACTTTTGATTGTTTCATTTGTTATGAAGCATACGATTCGAAAACTCGCCGTCCATGTATCGGACAATGCGGTCATTCAATCTGCGAACTCTGCAAGCACAAGCTGCCGTGAGTTGTTTTTTTTTTCTGGATTTCGTAAAAGACTTTGTTGAGTTTTCAGCAGTTCGAAATGTCCACAGTGCAATAGAGAGGAATCGTTCGCCGTTACGACGATCAACTACCAAGTTTTGGAGGTCATGAAGAAAGCTCCAGAAAAACCGAAAAGAAAGGCTGAGGTGAGTGAAAAGCTTTTTTTTCCCAGACTGAGCAAAATTTTTAGAACACAGACGATCTGTGTTCAGAGTGTGACATTGTTTGCAAGCGCCTGCACATCTGTGTCAATTGTGGCATCATGGGTAATCTTCTCACTCGAGATCACAATCAAACCGTTGTCCTCTTCCTCGAGGATACCAGTGTGGACGCAGCTATACAGCGTGCGAAAAATTTAGCAGTCTGTGCAGATTGCGCTTTGGATGTTCACAAGAAGCACGAAACTGTGAAATTGGAGGAGTTAATTTCG
This sequence comes from Caenorhabditis sp. 38 MB-2015, assembly GCA_900536415.3. NCBI lineage: Eukaryota > Metazoa > Nematoda > Chromadorea > Rhabditida > Rhabditidae > Caenorhabditis > Caenorhabditis quiockensis. Next base: position 20,003 of record LR550466.1, on the reverse strand, counting down.
AATTTGGGTAGTCTTGCGCAATCGAAACTTGAGGAAAGAGCTTTGGAAACAACCAAGTTGTCTGAAAAGTTACTGGAGGATCTGAGCGTTGCCGCCGAAGATGCGAACAGCGTGAGTGAACTTATTTTTTGATACTTGTTGAAATCACAAACTTAAATATTCACATATATTGCGAAATATTTGCTCATGTTAATATGGTTTAATAGTTTGAATGATAAGCACTTTTATGAAAATTTATGCGTTTTTTTACTATGAGAAAATGGGGAATTTTTTATTACAACACCAAATAAAAAATGACCTTTAAAATAAAAAATACAATTTTTTAATGGCTTGTTGAGCATAGTTAAATACGCTTAACGTGATTTAGGGATTGAAAATACATTTTTGCAGACCATTCATGAACTGCTTTCCTTGTCGAATACACTGCCACTCGCCGATCGCAAAAAACATTACTTCTTTTTCGAAATCAATCTTGAAATACTCAGTGACATCAACGAAAGCTTCTCGGACAATATCAAGAAATTGATGGTGAATATTTCTCATTCACATACTTCTGAAAATAAAACAAAAATTAATTTCAGAGTACAACAAACGAAATCACCCAGAATATCCACCATATTCAACACACTGGTGAAGTATTGTTGAAGAAAGGATGGTATCTAGCAAGTTCGGATCCGGTTTTAGTCGCCGATTTGAAACAAAATGCCAAAGATCCTTTGCTTATTGGATTTCTCGAGCCGGAGAAGAATAAATGGTCGTCGATTGGAAGAATGCCGAATCCGAGATCGAACTATGCATGTGCTTCGTTTCATGATAACGTGAGTTGCTTGAGAGGGAGGATAAACATTTCGGTTAAAAATTTCTAAATTTTCCTGGAGGTCTTCTTTAATTTAGGATACAACTGACAAAGAAAGTGAGAAAAGAAGTATCTAAATTAATTCTTGAAGAGTTTTATCCTAGGATATAAGTCCTAAAACGAAAAAAAAAGACATAATTAAATAATTTGAGTATGAAAAATTTACTTTTTCATTCGAGATCAACTTGCCTGTTCCCATTACCCCACTTTTAAGAGGTTATATCCTAGTATAAAAAAGCTAATTGAATAATTTCAGTTAAATAAATAAAAAATAAAAAAAGTTTCAGAAAGGCAATGGGCAAGTTGATCTTAAATGAAAGAGCACCCTCCATATAGTACTGATAATATAACCTGGGAGTCATTTAATTTTACATGAATGATAGCCAGTCTTACACCTAGTTAATCAATGGATAATTTCAATTTGAACAATTTTAGCTCGGTTTCAGAAAATTTATAGGTTCTCGAGCTTAATCAAAAGCTTCCGAATGAAAAATATATGTTCATATAATACAGAGACTTCAAATAACGTGAGAGTCAATGATATAATATTAACAATAGCCAATCTCACGCCTAATTAATTCCAGATCTACATCATCGGCGGTGCTGCCGGTCAAAAATGGTTGAAGAACGTCGAACTCTACGATAAGAAGACAAATCTTCGCTGCGATTGCACTCCATTGAAACATGGAAGAACTCGTCCATCAGCTACCTTCTTTAATGGAAAACTTTATGTCATTGGCGGATACGATGGAAATTACATGGATAGTGTTGAAGTTAGTGAGATCCCATTAGGCAATATTGAAAAAAACGTTTTCTTTAGATCTATGACCCGGACACAAATAAATGGCGAGATGGACCGAAACTCAATCATCATCGTGCTGATTGTGTTATGGTTGTGTTCGCCGGTGAACTTTATGGTGAGTTCAACATGGTGCATTGGTTTTCAAAGTTAATTGTTTTATAGTTCTTGGAGGTTACGATGGCAAACAGTATGTTGAGAACATTGAGAAATTGGACAATGATGGTTCGGCTTTTGAAGTTGTTGGAGAAATGGCTGGAGGTCGCGCAGGATTTGGAGCGTGCGTCTTTCGTGGACGTATTTATATTGCCGGTGGATGGTGGTGAGTGGATTTAGTTTTCTAAGAGATACTTTTTGTGAAATTTCAAAAAAAAAAAAAGAAAATTTAAAAGCGCGAAATGAAAATTTTCACTCTCGGAGTGACTGCCGATAAATATAAACTTAAATTTGTCATAACTCGGCTCTCCATGAATATTTTTCAAATATTAAAAACCGAAAAATATTTTGAACCATACATGAGTCAATCTAGCCAAGCTGAACCATGTATAAGTCAATTCATACATTTTGAAAAAAGTAAACAAGATTCCGAAAACGTTTTTGAAGTTTCAAACAGTTCTGTTCATGAATTTCAATGTTCAATATAAAAAGGCGGTCATTAGTGAGTTATATTTTAATAATTCCTTTGTTATTTTTATTTTGCATGTTCTTTACTGATTTGAGAGCTATTTTCTCAATAATTAGGAATTTCCCAATGAAAAACTTCTGAGCTCATCTATTTAAAACTGGAAATTTGTTTTGTTAAAATCTTCTCTCATATAGAAATGCCTACGATTCACCCATGAAATCAGAAGTGCATTTTCAACACTTCTTAAATTTCAGTGATGTTTCTATGAGTGTTACCTATGCACAGGTTGAATCTGATGTCAATCTGACCATTTTGAGCCGAGTTAAAGCTGGAATACTAGGATACAACTCACTAACGACCTCTAAAAAATTATGTTTTGAGCTTATTTTGCAGCTCAATTTTGAGATTAATAGAACCATTTAGCAGAGAACAATGAAACCGAAATTTTTTCAGCAAAAAAAAATTACAAAAGTCTACTTGGGTTTTGTAAAAATCACTTTCTTGATTTTATAACGAAGTCCCAAAATTGTTTTCCAGCAACTCTACCAATACTCGCAAAGACGTCCGCAGCTATGACCCAATAACCAAAAAATGGACTGAAGAAACTGCCATGAATCGTGACCGCAAATACTTCACTCTCCACCCAACAAAGTCCTCCATGTACGCCATCCGCGGCTGCGCAGACAACTGGTCTTTGATTCCAGAAGTCGAGATGTATGACTTGAAAACCAAGAAATGGGAAATCATCCCATGTGTCGCACAGTTGTCGACCACTGCGGAAACCAGCGATTCTGACTAATAATAGGTATACGATTGTTTTCTTTCACTTGCATAATTTTTTTCTTTCTGTCTATATACTATTTTTACCACTTTTTTCTTCACAAAATAAAGAGTTACATGCCCTCCGAAATTCTGAACCAAAATTTGAAGTTTTAGTTCTCAAAAAAAAAAGGTGAGTACGGGTATACAAATTTTCAAATATACCAAATTTAGTATGCAGATTACTCTGATATCCAGAAAAATTCCTAGAACATTCAAACAAAGACGCATAAATCATAAATTTCCCATGTTCTCTCCCCACTTCTCATCTCATTCAAGACAAAAATTAACTTTCTGGCTTTCAGTTTTTTTTTAATTCGCACTTTGGTCACACATCTGTCAGGTCCAGCTGCGCATCAAAAGATTTTTCTTTTAGTTTTTGTTTGACAGATATTTTATTTGTTTGTGGTTTTTCTCTTTTTTTAGTACTGTAACTATTTTTATTCGAAAATATATGATTTCCCTGTCAAAATGAGCATTTCTAAAACAAAAGGTAGATTTTTTGGGGTATTAAATAGGGACCATACATGTATTTTAGAAAAAAAAACTCCAACTTTGAAAAAAAATCAATTGAAAGCATCCATCTCGTTATAAAAAAAATAATTAGAAAAAAATAAACACTCACATCCTTTCCATTTTTTTTTTTTGAAAAATGAATTGTGGGGTTCGGAATCCTTTTTTCTTGTTCTTTTTTTCTGGTTTTTTTTGGTCTGAGAAAAAATAATAGGATCAGAAGGAACTATTGAATATCCTATGTTGTATCTCTTTATTTTTAGAGCTATGAACAAAACATAAAAATGTATATATATATACTTTCAAGTTCCATCATAGATTCCCACATTTTTTATAAATGAAAGGGTATTTTTAACTTGGCATTATTTTTCCGAAAAAAATGATATATCTCAAAAAAATTCTTGATAGAAGTTTTTAAAATTTTTTATGAATTTTGAATTTCGTAGTTCATTTTTTTGGTCTTTTTCTGAGTCATAACAGAGGAATGAATTCACCAGGAATTTCGGGTTGACTATAAAAAATATCCACTGAGGTTTTTAATTAATTTTTGAAATATGAACCTGTCCAGTTTTGGTTCTGAAACCAATTTATCATTTTAAATTCAATTTTTTTGTGAAAATATAAAGAAAAATCACGTGCTAGTCGAGCTACCGAATATATACTTTGAAATTGTCAAAAAAAAAATTGAAAAAAAAAATCTTTAAAAAATCAAACCTTCAGTTTTGGTTAGAAATCCTTTAAAAAAAAGCGTGGATTGTATAAATTTTCGTTCTACTAATTTTCAATTTTCAAAAATAGTGGGTCCCAATTAAACAAGCCCCCTCCCGTCCCCCTTTTTTTCCTCTTTTTCTCTGCGTCTATTTTTACCTCATCTCTTGTTTTTCTTCCCCTTCTCCTTTTTAATAGAAAAAGGAGAAAAAGTCCTTCGAGTTCTATTTTGTAGCGAGTCAAAGCTACAAAAAAATGACGAGAATTTCAGAGTCTAAAAAACTTCTGAGCCGAATGACGTTGAGCAAAATATAATCCCGCCAATTCCCTAAATCTTTTCTTTCATTTTTTTTAGAATCAAAAATTATTTTCTTCCAAAGTTCAAAAAAACTAAATATATATGTATATTGTTTTCCCAAAAAAAATGCTAATTTTTATACTTCCCGCTAATTCAGGAAAAAAAGAATGAACAGAGACAATAGAAACTGAAACAAAAAATTTGGTCGATTTTTTCTATTGATTTTTCTTTTCATATACATAAATATTTCTTTTATTTTTTGTTCATAAAGAACGTCCTAATATTTGTATTTTTGAAGGGTATGACTTCGCTCAATCCTTTGGATTGTATTATTTGCTATGAAGAATTCAATTCAACTCAAAGAAGACCTTGTATTGGGAAATGTGGACATTCTTTGTGTGAACAATGCAAAATTTCGTTGAAGTAAGAATTTTCATATTAATTTTTATTGGGAGAATGTTTGAGATCTGCTAAGTGTCCACAATGCAATCGAGATTATTCCTTCTTAACAACAACAATCAACTATCAATTGCTGGAGTTAGTAAGAGACAAAAACAGTCCCATTAGTTCAAGCAGAGGTGATGAGAAAGAGGTGATTTTTTTGAACAAATTTCTTAAAAACGATCTTTATTTTTACAGGGTCGTTGCTCAAATTGTGGAGTGTTCAGAGAAAATCTTCGTATTTGTATCAAATGCGGGTTAGAAAAAAATATTCTTGTCAACGACGATAAAAATAAAATATACATCAACTGGAAGGGTTTTTCTTCTATTGATGAAGCTGTGGAACGTCTTCATAGTTTTGCGATTTGTGAGCATTGCGCACTTGAAGAACACGAATTTCATGGCACCATGAAATTTTCGAAATTCGAAAAGGATTTGAAGAGATTTGCTCCTTTGGAGCAACGCATCACAGAAGTGCAGAAATTGCCAGAGACCTTGTTGAGAGATTTTGGAAGTGCTTTTAAAGAAGCTCATAAGGTCAGTTGGGATATTTTTTTGATTAGAAAACTCAAAATTATTTGTATACGTAGTATAATCCTCCATAATATATTAGGATAATCCCCTGATGTTTTACTTTGAGCTTTGATTCTAAGAATTCGAAAACTATAGTTTAGCTGAACCAGGTGTATTGAAAAAATGGCTTTGTTTGCCAATGTTTTGAGGATTTTGCGGTTCTATTAACAAGCGACCTGCGTAAATGAAAATTTGTGTAGATACCGAATCGACCTTGAATACAATCTTGATAACCAACTTGATCAGAAATTTCCCATTGTGAATTTGTGATGTAAACTTATGTTTTTAGCACTTTTTAGAACCCGAAAAATATTTATTTCATCGAAAAAACATGAAATATTAGCTATAACTAAAGCTTTTTAAAACAAAATTTGAATTTAAAACATGTCTGTGTGTTTATGGTAGGGAAAAACGGAAACCATTTTTTGTTTTCTGGTGTTTGAGGTCCGACAAGGTTCGAGTTTTAAAATGTACAGCATCAATCACCATCACATTTGTTTTCAATTCGTATAAATTTGACCTTAAAATATCAAGTGAAATGGTTTTTAAAAAAATGTGGTATTTGTCGAGAATCGATTTTTTTTTGCCCAAACGTTTGAGGGAAGTTTAGATTTTCCAGGATTGTAATAAGGAGAATAGATTTAGTATATACGCTTATTATATCAGACGTTATGTGACATTATGCATGTCGCAACAGTTAAGACCAGGGGTCTAGTTTTCTAAATATAAAAAAGTTTTCGACAGTTTTCATTATCAAATTAAAGTGACTAGCGCCAATAATCAACTAATTTCAATATTTAAGAATATTATCATAACAATATACCATTTGATTTCAGACTTATTTTTGAAGATTGACAAAATTCTCTTAAATAAAAAAAATTTCCCCCTAAAATTGTTTCTATCGAAATGCTGATGGGAGAAAATAAAACTCAGCAACAAAATCTCTGTGCTCTTCGTTGAATTCAATGTTTTTTTTTTTCAGAGTCTCGATTATTTGAACTTTTTGTCCAAGTCAATTGCACCATACGATATGAATCGCCATTACAAAAACATCAGTAAAGATCTCAACGATCTATACACCGTCCACGATACCTTACTGGAAGGATTCCAAAAATTGGTGGTAATTTTTTTTTCTAACCCCGAAAATCTGAACATAATCACATTTTCAGAAGACGATCCACAATATGAAAAACGAAACCGAGAATATAGAGTTTACTGGAAGAGTGATTGATAAAAATGTGATGTCATTGGCTAATTCGGAGCCGCTATTGACAATTGATCATAAGCCAAGCTCAAACGCTCCATTTCGCATCGGAATTTTCAATCCAAAAGTAAGACAGTGGGCTAATTTTGGGGTGACATCAATTCCAAAGTCGAATTATGCTGTTGCTTCGAGTGGAACAAGTGTGAGTGTATGAAATTTTGAACAAATATTCCAGTTTTATTTTTCAGATTTATCTTGTTGGAGGAGAAGCCGATGGAATGTTCCTAGGCGATGTCGAAATACTCGATGGACTTGCAAGAATTCGCCGTCGGGCCAAAAATATGAGAAAACCAAGAAGCCACGCTGCAGCAACTTTTCACAATGGCAAACTTTTTGTTTGTGGAGGCTTCGATGGAGAACATACGAATAAAGTAGAGGTACATAAGTCACAGAAAATATGAAAAATTCTTATCAAATATATGTTTTTTTCAGATATATGATCCAGAAACAAAGATGTGGCAAGATGGACCGGATATGACTTTTGAACGAGCTGATTGTGGCCTCGTCTCGTTTGCAGGAGGACTCTATGGTGAGCTTGACATGGGTTTTCGACCTTTCGATAAATAACAAATTTTTGTAGTCCTCGGAGGTGTTAACTCTACAGAATACGTGAGCAAGATTGAAAAATTAAATGAGGCTGAAAACAAATTCGAGATATATGGTGATATGTGCGGAACAAGAGCAGGGTTTGGAGCATGTGTGTTCGAAGGGCGCATTTATATCGCCGGTGGATGGGGGTGAGTTGTGCACCCAAGGTTTTACCTAATCTTCGAGAAAAAAACCCCTTTACAGTTTGGAGAAACGCGAAAGAGGACATTGTCGCAGCTTCGAGCCGATTAGCAGAATTTGGCGTGAAGAGGCATTGATGAATCGTGATCGGATGTACTTTGATTTTCATGCAACTGAAGAAGCCATGTATGCGATTCGTGGTTGGACCCAAAATGGGGATTTGATCGAAGAAATAGAGCGCTACGATAAAACAACCAAAACTTGGGCAACTATATCTTGTAAAGTGAATCAATAATTTGGGGATAATTTATTTTGAATTTCGGACTTTTTTTATTTAAATTCTTTTATTTATTTTGAAGTTATTATTAATAAACATGGTAAAAAAACTTGGAAACGTTGTCAAAAAACCTTGAAGGTAAGCTTGGTGGCTGTGTTTTAGTACAATTTAGAAGTACTACTCTGATATCCAACATCATACAAATTCAAACATCGTCACTATATCCGAAGATTCTAGCCTCGAAGCTATTATGTACACTATAAAGAAGTTAAAACTACGCTTTTAACTTCTGAAATCGGTCATCCTTGAGGTTAATTATTTTTGAATACACTTTTTCAATTTTTTGGGATTCTTTCTTGTCTTGCTGAAACTGTCAGGTTTTCTTTCCATCCTCAATGAATTACACTGATAATTGTAATAGAAGTATGATTTTTTTTCTGGTAATTTCTTGCTTTATCTGTGAAAAAAAAAACGAAAAAGCCTGTCAAAATGAGATATTTCGAAATTTTAAAGAAAAATAAAAAATTCATATTTCATATTATTTCTACAAGTTTTCAAATCTTGACTTTTTCTTTCAGTCACAGTTTTTTTTCTTGAATACACTGTATCTTTATTATCTAAAATTATACATAATGTTTAGAAAAAAAAAACTTTTTTCCTATCCACATCAAAATATGTACACGCCCCGCCTTTTTGACACCTTTTCTGAGTCACATCTGACCTGATCGGTTAATATACTATTGTTATTATGTTTTGCGTGGTATGACGCTACTCATTTTATTATTGATTCAGTAATGTATTTGTTATAATTTCTGGAATATATATTTTATCTATTATGTTTCTATAATTTAGTATTGCGTTTTTTAAAAAAAAACTTCTCTTCTACCATTGAGTTCGACAATTTAGGCTAATCTTTGACAGATTCGAAAATTGTTTGATTTTGAATTTTACCTACATTTCAGCCAATGGGTTTTTTCTTGATTCCTAATATTCAGAACTTATTAGAAACTGTAAGGCATCCAATACATACCCAGAAAATATTCATTTTTCCCTTTTGTTTTCATCAATTTAGATATATACGGTTAACCGTTTCACAACCCTTCATTGTCATGAAAAAAACTATTTGTGATATTTTGAATTTAACTATTTTGTTGTATATTCTTCACACCAACCAAATATTCAAACCAACTCACAGTCATACCAACCTAAATAAATCCAACTGGCAGAAGTTTTCTCATTGTAACAGTGAAAAAACTTCTAATCCAGATTATCAAATAATTTATTTTTTAACAGTTATCCTAATTTGAAATTTAATGAAATTTCGATTTCGAATTTTTTTGCCATATATAATCTAATATTCTAAATTAGTTCTGAAATTAGTCAAAAAGGCTAAATTCTGTTGAAATATACAGTTTAAAAAAAGAGAACAGTTCAGGAGCAACACCATATTTCATCTCGATGTTTTTTGTTATCTCCAATTCACTTGTTACAATTTCTACTTTCAAATTTTCTGCTAAAATATGCATTCAATTCAGGTACTAGGCACTCTCTCGGCTCATCACCCACGTTTAAAAAATCGCTCTCAAAACTGTGGTATAATTTATTGATTTCTTACTGTCTTTTTGAAAAAACGATTCCACAACAATGCTCCATCGATCAGCTCAAAATACGGAAAATAATACTGACTCTGATATGATATTGATAAAATCCAATTTATTGCGGCTAAATCTGAATGCCACTTCCCTACTTCTATATCAATTTGATCTCCGAATCTATTCACAAGATATGCTCATTACAGATCCGTAAGTTTATTTTTGAACCCCAAACAGTTCAATCGCAAAATTTTGTTAGGCATACTAAGAGGTATTACATAGATTTTCGATACATTATGCATGGTTTTTATCCTGGATGAAATGTAGTTGAGTTTGGTAGGCTTGGTTTTTTTCTAAATTTTTGACAGAGATCTACAGGGTAACAACAAAAATAATAAGATCCTAATAACTTTCAAATATCCATGATAATATCTTCGAAATTTTTCAAACTAAAATTCAAGCAGCTCATTACACGTCTGAGAAAATTGTTTTTTTCACTATCAAGTTATTATACTTTTGAAAAACATTTCACAACTGTTGAAATGTTTGGAATTATTGCAAAAATATGTGGAAAAAAGTTCATAATATTTCAAACGAAACCGAAGAAGCGGTTTTTTTTGGAACTGAAAAACAACTCAGATGTCTGCAAGGCTCTAATTCAAATACAAAGATGCTCATGAATTTGAGAGATTGGACGAGTTATTTTTACAGAAGTCTGGTCACACCCATTTTTTGGGCAATGATCGAAAATCGGGCAAATATTTTCACCAATCCCCAAGATATAGTGTTCGACGACATGTGCAATGTTTGGTCGAGGAAGAATTTGTTGAGTGATCAAGAACAGATGATGTTTTTCATGAAACATGTGAGTTCAATTCTAGGTACTGAAATTTAAAAAATTCAATTTCAGTATAATGTTATTTATCGGGTTGTCATGAAGTTCTCGGGGCTGATCGAGATTGATCAAAATCCCAAACAAATTACCAATCGCAAACTATCCGCCAAAATTCTATTACTTGTCGCGACTCAAAAAATTCGCCTAAGTTTTGAGTATGTCTTTTTTTAATAGTCAATAATTCCAAGAAATCTTTCATATTTTTCAGTGATTATCAAGTGTATTATGAGTACTGTGACCGCGGCAAAATGATTATTTCGGCTGCTCATTTTGGATCCAATGTCCCAAACCACTTCACAGAGCCTGAAGAAGCTTCAACCGTTTTTCGCGGTCTACTTTTCACTGCGAAATACGATTTAGACTTGGGATTTGCTATAGCGATAGATGGTGAGTAAAATCAATGTACATGTAGACCGTAGTTGATTCTTGTTTCGGATCCTCATTTATTTTTTGGTTCTTGAAACAAATTAGGAGTTCGAAAAGGAGTAAGGTTCCAAAATTAGATTACAATATGAAAATTAGATGACTATCTTTGCCAGAAAAATTTTTGCGTCATAAAAAATCAAACTGCATGGGCATCAGCAGGTAGCAATACCTCGGCCACGTTGACAATATTAGAAGCAACAAAATCTAGCACTCAAAATAAATGTTCATTTTCAAATGCTCATAGTTTTGGGATCTGTTATTTCCAATGAAAGAGCACATTTGTTAGATATACCTGTATCTTTTAGTTGTTAGTTTTGCAAAAGAATTATTTTCTACATAAAATTTTGAATTTCAGTTGTCGCCAACCTTGTCATAAAACCAAAAATCGCGTTATCCCATTTGCTAATAGAGTCAGTTTTTGGGTCTCGCTCGGCTTTTGAGGATGTTGAAACTCTTTATCAAAACATGCGGTCTATTCCGAACAAAAAATGGGCAAAATCGTTTGATGAGATGATGAAGGGGATGTATGTTACCGCAAAGGATGATGTTGATGGGCGACTGTTGATATATCGAAGAATGTGTCTGGCTTCGCCGTATGATTACTTTATTGAAGTGCGTTTTTTTGGAGAGTTTTTGATAATACAGAGACTATTCATCAAACAAATTTCACAGTTTACTCAAATACTTTTGTTTTTAAAATATCTACATACATCCACTCAAAAAATATCAGAATTTTTTATTTGTTGGTGTATAATACCTTTACTATAAGTAGAACAATGTGCACTTTTGTCCCTAAATATATGTTTTTGCAGACAAAACGAGGAATCGTATCATTGTCACAACACTTTGATTACAAATGCTTGCCACTAAAGTATACCGATTTGCCACTAGTGGAAGTTGTGACTGTAGATGGAAGCGAATACATTTACCCCCTTGAGATGTTGTTCACACCAAATAGTTTTCAAGTGTGTAACACAACCTTGACTGGAGAATTCTTGGAAAAGGTTAAAGTCGAGACATCTCACGCCACGAGCACAAGATTTGCGATTTTGGATGAGTTAGTGTTTGGGAGAAAACCCAATACTTCACCGGTTTTCGACTCGAGCGATAAATGGATGACGAATTTCGATGTCAATGTTGGTCAGAATTTTGTTAGAATCAATGGATCCATCATTCAATCTCCTTGCTCCACATTGGTGAGTTTTCATACCTTCCTGAAACATAAAACCTATATAGATGTTCAAAAATTTACACTTTTTAGTTATCTAGAAGTTCTCAGTATCTGAAAGTTCTCAATTCAAATTTAGAGCTTGGAATCTAAAATTAGAAAAAAATGTAAGAGAAAATCTCCCGCAGAAGAGCATCACTTCAAGCTAAAATTGATACCAATAGAAATTGACAAAACCTATGAAAAACTGAAATTAATATAGAATTCTAAACATATGAAATTACAATGTTTTCAGCTATTTGAATTTTACATGGAAAACCAGTTTTGAATTATCTCATAAGAAAAATTAGCACATATTTAAAAACTATGAATCGTTTTTTAAAAGTGATTTTTCTTTCTGTTTCTATACAAATTTCACTTCTCTGATCCAGTACAGTTCACGTAAAAAAATAAAATAATAATTTTTTCTCTGAAACTCATGCTGAGTAAATTTCAAATAGTTCCAATAGATTTTGTCGATTTTTATCGGTATCGATTTTAGCTTAGATGTTTGCTTTAAAAATATTGTTTTTTAATTTCAAAATACCACAAAAAAAATTCAATAACGAATATCATTTTTCCAGCGCGACAACCCTAATTCCGATTCTCATGCATTTTCAAAAAAGATGAATGCTCCAATAAAATGTGCCAAACTGGAGAAGCCAGTCATTTTGGTGGCGTCAGTGGTTGTGATACAGAATCCGGAAGAAGGACCGCAAGAATGTGTCAAGTTAGACCTGTGAGTTTATAAACTAGATGAGATGAACAAGAAATATGAAAATGGGTTTCAGGAGAAAAATCAAAAATGTTCTCAACGTTGTGAAAGGTCAGAAACATCAAGTTCTACAAGATGCGAATCAAGTCCCTATGATCGTCACAGTAAGTTTAAAATACATATATATATATATATATATATATATATATATATACTTTAATCTGATCATTGGTTCAGTTCGCAACTTATCATTCAAATTGGCGAATGGAAAAGTTGACAGCAATTTTACACAGTTTCCAAAGAGATGTATGCGAACTGACCACTTTCAACGAGGCAGGAAAGAAGGTCATCCCGCTGATATTCTTCATCATGCCAAAACAATTTGAAATATCTTCGAAGAGTTTAGGTATGATTTATTCAAAAACAAATCGAAACAACAAAAAGAAATCTTTTCAGCAGTTATCAGTTATGTTTGTCATAGCCAAGTTGGTGTTGATTTCCAACTTGTTTCGCATGCCGAGTATGACGAGATGAAGATTTCCTCGTATAACTGCCCAATTTCTCAGAAATTAGCGGCGAAAGTTATCTCCAAGATGAGAATATCTCCTTCAATTAGTTATGATACAAAAGATGCTTCGTAAGTTTTGATGAATTATTGGCTCACATTTTTATATGAATTTCCAGCTGGAGAAAGTTGACTGATGCTGTTTCTCCAACCTTAGTTCTCGGTGTATCCTCATCTCACCCAACAGACTTGGATGTGTTCGAAAGTGGTGTCGGATCTTTGACTTATGCCACGGTTGTTGCTAATATCAATACTGCGATCACCAAGTAAGTATAAGAAAAAAAATTCATTAAGATTTTTTTCTGGAAATCATTTTTCCAGATTCGCTGAAAATGTAACGCCGCAAAATCCAAATTCTGTTCCAATTTCTGGGTTCAGTGCAATTGTCCGATTCATGATGGAAAAGTTTATGGATAATTCGGAAGTTTGGCCAAAACACATAGTGGTTTATCGAGCTGATGTTGGGTGCTTGGATCATGTTCAAGTTGTGGAAGAGGAGATTTCTGCTATACGATCAGCATGCAGCACATTTTCACCAGAATATGCACCAACTATAACGTATTTTTTTGTTTCACCAAAGCATGATTTGTATGCAATTCCATTGGATATGGTTGCCACCAAAATTAATAGAAAAACGGCGATTTATATTAATAATGGAGTTGTTGCAAGAGGAGTGCCAAATTTCTATCTAAATACTGTAATTGATGAGCATAACAACAAGCCGACACATTACATCCTCGCGTACGATGAATGGAAGTGTTCGAATGAATTCTGGAAGGTGAGTAAAAAACCAAACAAATGAAACAAACAATGTGATTTACAGAGAATCTGTCATCGCCTATGCCTCTCTCCCAATTCAGAATCCGGCTCCTATAAATATCCATATGTGATTCATCATGGCAAAGAAGCCATCTTCCATGCAAAATCTAGGCTCATAGGATATGAACAATATTTACGGTTAGTCACAGTCGATATATTTTCATATGAAATCTTTTTCAGGCAGAGAAACGAATTGATGGATGGGAAACTTATCGGAAATCCAGATGTCCTACAGCTCAAATTGCACCCACTACTTGACCATCATTTCTGCTAGTTATTGAGAATCACCGCCCTGTTACATAGCTGTTTCCATGATTCTTAGTTCAATATTTTTGGTCAGCCGTTTATCGTTTTTCACGGTTTATTTTTCGTGTTTTTCCGCGTCCTCTATTTCCTAATATGGTTTCCTTTTTCATGTATACTGCTGATAAATTATCATCCTTTCAAATTGCCAAAACATAAAAATATGTATTATTTTTTAGCGCGTGTGAAAAGTATAATTTTTAGCTCGTGTATAAACTTTAAAAAAAAACTTTTTTGAAAATGAATAAATTATTGTGACGCGTATTTTGTTTTTATTTATTCCGGGACAAATTGCAGGTCACGATGATGCTGCACGGTGTTAGTGATTTCTCTCATGCTGATTATTATGTGAATATTTCTGAATTAAGCCGATGACACATGCAAGGTAGAAAACCACTATTTTTGTTGATAAAAATTTATTTACATTCTGGAATTCGACATCTTCGAAAAAATTGGAGATATTGATGAAGTTGATGTTTTGGAGGATGTGCTGTAAGAATAAAATCTTCTGACACTTGTTTTTATTGCAGTTTTCACATACCCTTCTATGTTCTGGCGCGGAACAATATCAGTCAAACATCATTGTCAATATCATACACAAAAACCTTGTGATAAGACTTGGAACTCTGCGGTGGCATGGCTTCGTTTTTGACGCCGAGTGGCGATGAGAAAGTTGTTTGATGCAACTGAAAAATAAAAGGTGAGGTTGAACCTCTGTGAACTCTGTCAGATTTTTTTCAAATTTCAAATTTTTAATCTATAAAGCTATTATTATAATTAGTGGTCCTCGTTGTATTTGAGTTCACGATATCAAACACCTTTGAACGGCTTCAACTCAAGTCAAGGTCAAATCATTATACATCCTATAATTGTAGCGGGCCACCTTTGATCCCTTAAAAGGAGTTCTACTCATTACGTCACTGACACTTGCTTTGTATATCGTATTATTCAAAAAGTTCATGTACTAGATAAAAATATAGGTACTCGATGAAAATATTGATAATATTTGATAACGCGGACTTTTGATTAATGCCAATTCAATTTTCTGGACTGTTGGAAACTTTTTCGTTACCTCATAGAAATTTCAAAAGTTCTCTTTCACATAAATGAAAATTGAAAACCTCTAAAACAAAAAAAATGAGAACATTTTTTTCAAATTCAACCAATTTTTCGACTGTTTTTAGTAAAACTAAAGACAACTATGATATTTTATTCTTTTTTCTAGATTCTCAATATTTTTTGATCTACAAAACCTTTTTTTCAGTTTCTAGACATATAATGATATGATATGATAGAACATGATATTTTCTGATGTTCAAAAAGTTTAGAACCATTTCGATATTTTTTTTCAGAGAATTCAAAATTGTTTGATTTCTCTAAGAAATAACAGCCAAATCTAAGGGTATAGTGAAAAAATTAGTGGTTTTTTTTTGAATGATAAACACATTTCTTATAGTAAACTCCAATTTTCTCCAAAAAGCCATATTCGACCTGAATTCACTAGAACATCGGGATTTTTGGCAAAAATTCCCCCAAGGGTCAAACAGTTTTTTTTTCAAAATATATACAAGCTCTAATGTTCCCGAAACACTTACTTCTATCAGGATATCTCATCTTGATTAGATGTCCTTCCTAGTTCCTACGATCTTTTTCGATTTTGGAAGATTTTGCTTCCAGAATGTTGATAAAAACATCCAATCCATCACACATCCTGGGCTCATCGTTCCAGAAGTGTATGTGTTGAACTTCCATGCTGAAAAAATGGTTTTGTCAAAGTAGTTTTGAAAGATCTGGATTTTTAAACTTTTCAGATCTATCTGATAAACAATTGTCAGTAACTTCTGATAAATTGGTTTCGAAAAGTTATTGTACACATTTTAGTAACTGAGAAGTCGAACTCACCCAACGTCTTCAAAATAACTTTCCAATCTATCACACATCTTGGGCTCATCGTTCCAGAAGTGGATGTATGAAGATACAACCTGAATTTAAATTTTTTTTAAATTAAAGTAGTTTTGTGGGAGTCCTAATCTTTCCAAATTCCACATTATCTGATGAATGATTTTCAGTGACCTCTGATATAAAATCGAAAAATATAATACATACGTTTCAGTAACTGAGAGACCCCATCAACTCACCAAACATCTTCAAAATATGATATTTTCAAGAAAAAATACTAAAATTTAATACATTTATGAATTACTAGAGTCTAGATCCAGCGGTAATACACAAAATGAATAAACATCTCATCCGCTATGGTGGAAAAGTGGGCGGAGTCTAAAACGTGTACATAATTACTGTCTAATGGCTCACTATATAAACCAGCAGATGTTCATCATTTGAATTTAAAAATTTGGGCGGTACCTTTTAAAAATTTTACCATGGTCGATTGCACAATTTGGTTTGAGATTAAGATCTTCCCATTTTTTCCTATGTATTACATAACTTCAGGTGAATTAGAATAGGTAGATTGAGAGCTGTGGACAGCTGCAGAAAGGTCAAACCAGAGTACGGTATCCTAAACCGATAATTGCAACCAAACACGTTCAAAAATTTCAAAGGTATTGCATCAAAAATCACGGCGATACCATTTGAAGTTCCGACCACGGTCGAGTGCACAAATCGGGTTTGAATTGTGCACATTCCGATATCTGAAACGTTCGAACTTAATGAAATCAAATTAATACAATTATTTAAAAAAAATTATAAAATGCAATAGATACATCCTGAATTTAAATCACGGCGATACAATCTAGACTCTAGTAATTCATAAATGTATTAAATTTTAGTATTTTTTCTTGAAAATATCATATTTTGAAGATGTTTGGTGAGTTGATGGGGTCTCTCAGTTACTGAAACGTATGTATTATATTTTTCGATTTTTATATCAGAGGTCACTGAAAATCATTCATCAGATAATGTGGAATTTGGAAAGATTAGGACTCCCACAAAACTACTTTAATAAAAACAATTTTAAATTCAGGATGTATCTTCATACATCCACTTCTGGAACGATGAGCCCAAGATGTGTGATAGATTGGAAAGTTATTTTGAAGATGTTTGGTGAGTTCGACTTCTCAGTTACTAAAATGTGTACAATAACTTTTCGAAACCAATTTATCAGAGGTTACTGACAATTGTTTATCAGATAGATCTGAAAAATTTAAACATCCAGACCTTTTAAAACTACTTTGACAAAACCATTTTTTCAGCATGGAAGTTCAACACATACACTTCTGGAACGATGAGCCCAGGATGTGTGATGGATTGGATGTTTTTATCAACATTCTGTGAGCAAAATCTTCCAAAATCGAAAAAGATGGTAGGAGCTAGGAAGGACATCTAATCAAGATGAGATATCCTGGTAGAAGTAAGTGTTTCGGGAACATTAGAGCTTGTATATATTTTGAAAGAAAAAACTGTTTGACCCTTGGGGGAATTTTTGCCGAAAATCCCGATGTTCTAGTGAATTCAGGTCGAATATGGCTTTTTGGAGAAAATTGGAGTTTGCTATAAGAAATGTGTTTATCATTCAAAAAAAACCACAAATTTTTTCACTATACCCTTAGATTTGGCTGTTATTTCTTAGAGAAATCAAACAATTTGAATTCTCTGAAAAAAAATATCGAAATGGTTCTAATCTTTTTGAACATCAGAAAATATCATGTTCTATCATATCATATCATTATATATCTAGAAACTGAAAAAAAGGTTTTGTAGATCAAAAAATATTGAGAAAGAATATGCATCATTACAAGAGCTAGAACACATCAATTTAGATAAAAAATCATTATTAAATAGGTTTTAATTAATATTAGAAGCTTCTGGTGATCCTAAAATATCCTAAAAAGCCTAGAAACATATGAATTTAGGTTTTGGGGGTCATGAGGCATCAAGTTGACAATTTAGAAAGATTATGCATATTTACAAGAGCTAGAACACATCAATTTAGATAAAAATCATTATTAAATAGGTTTTAATTAATATTAGAAGCTTCTGGTGATCCTAAAATATCCTAAAAAGCCTAGAAACATATGAATATAGGTTTTGGGGGTCATGAGGCATCAAATTGACAATTTAGAAAGAATATGCATCATTACAAGAGCTAGAACACATCAATTTAGATAAAAATCATTATTAAATAGGTTAACATAAATAACAACTCTGAGCAACTGCATCTCTCTGTGGCTTCTTGATCAAAGCATCAACTCTCTGAAAAATATCAATCCACTATTGGAATCAACCCTATGAGTAGGTATTTCATATATCAACATGCTCTCAAAAATTGTATTGAAACCCACTAGTGCAGTACTGACAACTTCGGAATGATCTTGAAATTGCCGATGTAGGACTCTTATTTCTACTGAAGCAGACAAATTCAACTTCGTGCCTTGTAGTCTGTTTTGAATACGCTGAAAAAACTGATTTCATTTTTTTTTAAACACATTGATTAGCTCAAAATCAGCAAGTGCATTCCCGAATCTGATTCTGAGCGAATATTCGTTCATTTCCTACAAAACAGTAATCGGAGTAAAGTCTTAAACCAGAAATCATGAACAAAGTTTGATAAAATAATCAAAAAATATGAGCAAAACATGATGAATTAATAGAATTGTCTGTAAACGAAATGGTCGGTATATGTGATTCATAGCTCTATATTGAAGAGAGACGCAGACACATGATACTTTGCAAATTTTTTGAGTAAAAACAAAACAGCCATCAAATGTTAAACTTTTTCATTTTGTCATAATCAAAAATATTGTTCGATGTTGATGTTAGGCATATTCTGTCTTTCTATTTTTTAGTTACACCACATGGGATAATGCCTTCTTCTTGGTTCTACTAGTGCTTAGATTGTCTATATCCTTCTTTTCACCAAATGTTCTTTGCGTACTTGTCTCATTGCAGATACAAAGTTTTTGATTCGAAATCAGGGATTGAGAAATTTAGTAGACAATGTCAATGACCTACGGCGTTTTTTTTTTCAAATTAGACCCCATTTTTTGATGATTTCCTCCACAGAAACTGTTTAGTGCAACTCCTTCAACTTCTGAAAACGTGGTTTTTCCCTCTCTCTTCCAAAAGTGTTTCCTCTACAAATGGGGCGACTAAAAACACAATTTTTTCTTTGTTCTTTGTTCATAGAGCATCATAGAGCAACCTACCCCAAACGCATATCTCGGGAACCAAAAAATTTAAGCTAACCAAACTTGGCAAATGGGTTCAGGGCACTACTGGTACCCCAGAAAAAAATTATGGGACCCCTCCTTAACCTTAGTCACCCCCTAGGCATTNCAAACTTGGCAAATGGGTTCAGGGCACTACTGGTACCCCAGAAAAAAATTATGGGACCCCTCCTTAACCTTAGTCACCCCCTAGGCATTAAAATGTAAATTATAGGGGGACGCTAGTAATAAACCTACCTCAGACGCATATCTCGGGAACCAAAGAATTTAAGCTGACCAAACTTGGCAAATGGGTTGAGGGCACTACTGGTACCCCAGAAAAAAATTATGGGACCCCTCCTTAACCTTAGTCACCCCCTAGGCATTAAAATGTGAATTATAGGGGGACGCTAC
>LR550461.1:0-168300 GCA_900536415.3 Caenorhabditis sp. 38 MB-2015 | reverse complement strand
AAAAAAGTATATTCAATAAGTTTAAATAGCTTATTTGTGCACAATGTTTGAGGTTACATTTCCTCCTAGTCCAGCAAGAGTGGTATTTCCCATGAGATAATCATCAACTTGACGAGCAGCTTGGCGACCTTCATGGATAGCCCAAACAACCGACGATCCACCACGACGGCAATCTCCAGCGGCGAATACCTTCAAAAGATATTTATTATATTTCGAAGAAACTTCTTACAATTCTTCTTACCTTGGCAACGGCTGAATCATACTTGTCCTTTGAAGTAAGAATGTTAGAACGTGGATCGGTTTTCAAGTTGAGTTGATCAATGACAGTCTTTTCCGGTCCAACAAATCCCATGGCAAGAATACACAAATCGGCTTCAATAACACGGAGAGTATCCGTCTTCTCAACCAACTTCCATGCTCCTTTCTCATCCTTCTCCCATTCAACATTGACAATCTCCAATCCAGTCAAAACTTTCACGCCAGCAGAGTTTGTTGTTGTCAAGAATCGTTTGATCGAAACTGAGTAAGTTCTTGGATCGGATCCAGTCAAAACCTTCGCCTCTTCGTGTTCGTAATCAGTTCTGAAGATCAATGGGCATTCTGGCAATGGGTGCTCTGGTTCACGTCCTTCACTTGGTTGAGAAAGAATCTCGAAAACTCCAACAGTTTGGCATCCCTGAAAATTGGAAATAAAACACTGATTTTGAATAACCTCATGACTCACCAATCTGTTGCTTGTAGCGATACAATCGGTAGCAGTGTCTCCATCTCCCAAAACAATCACTTTCTTTCCAGTTGGATCCAATCCTTCCCAAGCAATCTCGTCTCCAGCACGACGTCTTTGACTCTTCTCCAAGAACTCCATGGCGAAGCAGATACCCTTGGCATCTCGTCCTTCGACAGTCAAGTCGCGAGCGGTTGTCGATCCGGTGCAGACAATAACAGCGTCATTCTCTTTGAGCAAAAAATCGGCTGGCACATGTTTTCCAATTTGGGTATTTGTTAGGAAACGAACTCCTTCTCGTTCCAGAAGTTGCAAATGATCGTCGATGGCAAATGTTTCGAGTTTCATAGTTGGAATACCATATCTGAGCAACCCTCCGCAGCGATCATTTTTCTCATAGACACATACGCTGTGACCAACTTTGGTCAGTTCAGCAGCTGCAGCCAAACCAGATGGACCAGAACCGATAATGGCGACTTTTTTTCCTGTGTTGAAGTTTGGTTTGTGTGGCTGCATCCATTTTTGCATGTAAACATAGTCGATAATTGCACCATCAACTGACTTTTTGAAGATTTCTGGGGAACCAATACCAAGACAACATGCGACCTGAATTGAAAAATGCTCGATTGAAAAAAAAAAACTTAATATTCACCTCGCAAGGAGCTGGACAGGCTGTTCCAGTGAATTCGGGGAAGCTGTTGGTTTGCATCAATTGTTCGAGAGCTTGTCTCCAATTCGTTTTGAACACATAATCATTCCACTTTGGAATAATTTTTGCGAGTAGGCATCCGGAGTGTCCTTGACAGAATTGATTTCCACAATCCATACAACTGGCTGCTTGCTCGCGAATGTTGCTGCGGATATCTTCGAAATCTCTATCTTGGTTGTTGTTTTTGTATCTATTTTGAAATGCGATGCATGCTATTGCTTTGCACTTTTTGCTAATCGTCAGTTTATCAACAATAGAGTGGATATTCTTTAAATTATCGGCTTCAATGTGTTTTTCAATATTCTTTTTGTATTGCATTACCATCATGATAGCAACTTCTTCCGCTTGTTTCATAAGTTCAGTCTAGAATAATAATAATAATAAGTAAAACTATACAAATGAATATACTTACTATTGTTTGAGGATTTTGGTCGCTGTAACATTCCTGTGTCCAATCTACCGTTCGGCTCTCATTTTCAGTCATGGCTGGTTTTCCATCGGTCATCGCGATTGAGTTTTTGTATTCTTCGTACAGTTTTTCGACGATTTTTCGAACTTCTACCTCATACTGGTCCGATAACGCCATTGTCTTGGCAATTGTAGACGCGACTTGAGGTGTGATTCCGACGTTAACGTCAATTGGAACTTTGACGATTGCATCTAGATTTTTGACGACACCTCCTTGAGAAGATGCAATAACGATTGGACCCTGAAAATTGTAGAAAATTATGATATTCTGTAGAAAAATTAAACTCACGTGTTTATTGACAGTGACGGACACCGAGTATTTCCAAACACTGTGCAGCCTTCTAACAGTGAGGATCTGAAAACATGAAATAGTCGACAAGTTTTGTCAAAACTCGTATTGAAAAACAATGTCTCAAAATTTTCAGTCCACTTTTGCAGAATTTGTTCAATTATGAATAATGTTTTCTCTGTATCTATATTGCTTCATGTTTAGTTCACTCTTTCTCTCTTATTATTAACTTGCAGAATGTGAAATAATTGTTTTAAAATATCGTACCTCTTCGAATTTCTTTTCACGTTTGTCTGTTTGATTTGTGACCAAGTTAACGCCGAGCCACTTCGCAGTCTTTTCCTTGAGCTCGTTTGGTCTGAAAACACAAATAATAAATATCAGTTAAAACTTCAAAACTCACGTGAAGACAGTTTGACCTCCTTCTTGAAGACCTGATGAGAAACGTCCTTCCGCACGACTTTCAAACAGGACTTGAGCCTTCACGACGTAATCTTTTCCAACTGTTTTGGTGGCTGCAGTACGTGCGAATGATGGGACCTTTTCGTCGTAGTTTTCCAGAAGTTTCATACCACGATGCTCATGGAGCATAAGGTTTCTTGATGTTGGGGCGAGAATCTTGCGCGATGTGGCCAGCAATGGTTGAGTGTCCTCCAACGTTTTGAGGTTCTGGAACAAATAAGTATTTGAAAGATGATTTCCTATTTGATACTATGAAAAATAGAGAAAAAATTAATACAACAAGAATAATCATTGAATGTTGGGAAACTATTCTTTGTGCAGGATTCTGAACGCTCGCAAAAACTTTCGTGTAGTTAGAAACCCACAAAAAATTTGTTGTTAAAAATATGGTGTCTAAGAGAACAAAATTTTGTTTTTGAAAACTTTTTTCTCGATTTTTCTAGTATTTTAATCCATCATAAAATATTTTTGTTTCATTGGTTTTGAGGTGTATTTTTTCATACAGAACCTGGAATATAAGAGTTTTGTGTTGTGAGAAAAGTTTGAAGAGACACATACTGTTAACTTTTGCAACAAGAAATGAGGTGAATGTTTTTGAGGTGCGTTCAGAAAATTAATTATTTTGAGAGTAAATGAAACATCAAAAAATTGTTTGTTGTAGAAAAACTTAAGCTCTACGAAATTGTTTATAATCTCTTCTATAAATGTGATAAATCACAAAGGAGTATTGAATAGCTCAAAAAACCTGCAATTCTGACATTCAAATAATTTCGAAATAAAGAACATTATGAAGTAGTACACTACTGAATTACAGACAAAAGAGGTGATTTCACGTTGGAAATTTTTTCTACCAATCATCGACGTTAACTAGAATCAAGTCTATTTCACAAAAAATTTCAATCAGGTGAAAATAAAGTACTGAGAATGAATGAACCCCAAAGTGACCCCCTCAAAATAGTTCTCACTATGCTAATATTGTAGTACCTCACGAGGTATGAAATGGAATTTCAAGTAAAAATTTAATTTTTGAGAAAACCGAGGAAGAAGAATTTTCGAACAAAAAAGTTTCTGTCAACTTCGAATAATCATATCTCCGTCAATTTTCGAGTAAAATGGTTTGTTGAAAAAGAATTTTGAAGCGGAAAAATTGCACTTTCACTAGAATTAGTTTTGTAAATTAAATTATCGATTAGAGGACTTCAAAATCACAGAAAACAACATTTTTCAAAAAAAGTTCTTTTGAGTTCCGCATGACGCAGATTTCGGTTAGTGTTCTAAAACAACTACCGTTTTATGCTGAACTTCGACAAAAATAGAAGAAAAATTTTTGTTTGTACGTGTGTGAAGATGTTTGTATGGTAGAAACAGTCGATTTTCTGACTAAGCTTAATCAACGGTCAACTTTTTTGAAAAATTGCTTCCACCAATCATTTTGTGCGTTTGATGCAAAAATCAAAACTAGAACAGTAACCTAAATCTGCGTCATGCGGAACTCAAAAGAACTTTTTTTGAAAATTTTTGTTTTCTGTGATTTTGAAGTCTCCTTATCGGTAATTTATGTTACAAAGCTAATTCTAGTAAACGTGCGATATTTCAGCTTCAAAACGCTCTACTTGTTTTTGCAATAGAGCAGATTTGCTGCATTTCTATGCATGACAAAAAAGGGAGAAAAGAGAAAAAGAAAAAGGTAGAAATGTCGTTGTCATGAAGTCAAAACTGTTTTTTCAACATTCGAAAAAAATTTAGATGTAAGAACTGAGAATATTGAGAACCAACCTTGTTGAAAACAATTTTCGGCGGAAGAAGAACTGAGCGCTTCGGGGACACCGTTTTCAATGGAGACTTGGCAGTTGGTGCAATTCGCATATCCATTGACAAAGTTTGAGTTTTTGTATAAGCACAATCGACGGAAAGAAGAGCAGCCTTTTGGTTGGATTTAGCAATTTCAGCTTGACGGTTTTCTTTTTCTTTCTGCTCCTGAACACGTTTGTAATCCATTGGGACAACTAGACCAAGTTGTGGTGGAAGGCTAGTTTCCAATGCAACAGGTTCAACGGTTGTTGAGGAGACGGCGTGGGAAGTGCGAATCGGCAATCCAAGAAAAACCATATTTATAGCTGGAAACAATAAACGATTGAAGCTGAACAAATTTTTTGATAAAAAATGAAGGAAGCAAGACATTTTTTTTCCGACATTTGAAGAAAGGAGGGAATTTGAAAATCCTGTTTCCGAGATCTTTTTTTTTGAGAGAAACGCTTTTCTCGGGAACCAGGAAAATGAAAAAGGTGTTGTTCGCTCTAAAAAGATGACCCACTAGTAACTAAAAAAACGCGAAACTAACAACAATGTTTGAAAAAACAAATGGCAGAGATAGGGGGGAAAAGGACGCTGCTTGCAAATTTGTTTGTGTGTCTGTCTACTTGTTGTTTTCAATAGAGCAGATTTGCTGCATTCCAATGCATGACAAAAAGGGGGGAACAAAGAAGAGGAGAGAAGCACGGCCTTCCAGCACAATGCAATTTTGCAATTCGAGAGAGACGCATAGAAAAAGTCCAACGTTTTTTTTTCAAACTGAAAATCAGTTTTTCGCGTAAAAAACGTGTAAAACGTAAAAATACATAAAACAAAATAGTTGAGAGGATATAACTCCCCAGAAGACACGTTTCTATATATGAATAATTTTAAATTTCATACTTATGCACTGAAAAAAACTCGAAAAACTCTAATTTGCAAGTTAAAAGACCGTGGAAGGTAGAGATGTCGTTTTTAATTTCAATTTTGTAGTATAAAATTTAGTTCATGATTATTTTTCACATTCAGAAACGTAAATTATTATTAACTTTTGAATAATAGAAAAATGAATAACTAAAAGAAAGCAAAACTAACAACAATGTTTGAAAAAACAAATGGCAGAGATAGGGAGGAAAAGAACGCTGCTTGCAAAAATGTGTATGTGTCTGACTACTTGTTGTTTGCAATAGAGCAGATTTGCTGCATTCCAATGCATGACAAAAAAGGGAGAATAGAGAAAAGGAGAGAAGAAGAGAGAAGCACGGCCTTCCAGCACAATGCAATTTTGCAATTTGAGAGAGACGCATAGGAAAAAGCCATTTTTTTTAAAACTGCAAATCAGTTTTTCGCGTAAAAAGCGTGTAAAACGTAAAAAATATATAAAACAAAAAAGTTGAGAGGATAGAACTCCCCAGAAGACACGTTTCTATATATGAATAATTTTAAATTTCATGCTTATGCACTGAAAAAAACTCGAAAAAACTCTAATTTGCAAGTTAAAAGACCGTGGAAGGTAGAGATGTCGTTTTTAATTTCAAATTTTGTAGTATAAAATTTAGTTCATGATTATTTTTCACATTCAGAAACGTAACTTTTGAATAATAGAAAAATGAATAACTAAAAGAAAGCAAAACTAACAACAATGTTTGAAAAAACAAATGGCAGAGATAGGGAGGAAAAGAACGCTGCTTGCAAAAATGTGTATGTGTCTGACTACTTGTTGTTTTCAATAGAGCAGATTTGTTGCATTCCTATGCATGAAAAAAAAGGAAGAGAGAAGAGAAAATAAGGTAGAGGTGTCGCTGGTATGAATCTTTGTTTTGAATGCTTGGTGTATAGAGATACTTGTGGTGCGTCAATTAACAGAAAATCGGCGATTGGAAGAGCGATAAAAGCTCATCAGTTCTAAGCGATTGAATTTTTTGTGGCATGATGAAATTTTTGGTATTCAACTTTTGGAACAATCTAAAATTTATTGAAAAAAAAATGAAATACGATTTTGTGGCTGACGTTCACGAAAATTCAACTTTTGACAACCGGAAGGAGAGTCTTAGATCTTTGCCCATGTCTGCGCGCTAAGTCAATGGTGACTCACCGCGTCAGGAGGAATTTCGTTTTCAAAATTCTTGCTCTGTTCAATGAGCAGTTCGGTGCACTTTAGTGGGAAAAGTTTCCACTTCTTCATTTATTCAAAAAACTCCCCAAAGATTTTAAATAAACTCGCAAAACAGTCGTTACAACATGCACACCAATAAAACAGAGTCAGCTCGCTTTCGCAACAAAGTTAAAAATGACAATTTATGTGGAGAATAAAAAACTGCTGAGGAGGAGAGTTCGAGTCTTGCAGCGAAAAATACAGTCGCAGTGAGTGGGATGTGTCACCTTGTCGTAAATGCAATTGTGGTCATCCCCTTGCAATTGTGGTCATTCCTTCGCAATTGTGATTTTTCAACACTTGTTTGGACGTTCGTTTCAGATTTTTAAATGATAAAATGATGAAAGTGAAAAGTTATATATACTTTGTGAGGTATTTTAATCTCATCTGGATGTAAGTTGTGATTCGTGCGATGCGCTACTGACAAAAAAAAAGATAGAACATATGTTTTTTTTTGAAGATGTTTCCAGTTTTTGTGCATTTGTTTCAGAACTTTTTATTGAATTGAAGTGAAACATGAAATACAAAACTATGTTCTGTACGGGGTTTCACAAGCTTTCAGATGCTTATCCTTCGTTTCGGGAAGTTAGAAAATCCTAATGGATTCGTGATTGAAACAAGAAAAAAATTCTCCTTTTTTTTAAATCATTTTTTTCAATAACAAACCATTATAAGATGATGTCTCTCATAAGTTGTGTGGATTTATAATCTTTGTCGGTGAATCCGAATATCGATTAAAACTCTATTTGATCTAGAAAAAGTACAAATCAACCTCAATTCATTTTTTAAAATTAGATCTCTATGATTTGCAGTACACATTCGGTTTCTTGATTTTCCATTTTCAAATTTGCAAATTATCTCGTTGCATTCAATGTATGATTTTTTGGTAAGGCAATCAATCATCCACCATAAAATGATTATAATTTATCAGTTATAGAGTTCACATCTAATAACATACGTGATAAGTTAGATGTTTGATTCAACAAAATATTACACTAATTAATTTTTGTTTTTTTCGTGGTAAATAGAACAAAAAAAATTCCGAGTTGAGGATTCAACATGTTAAAAAAACTACAACGTTTTTCTTCGGCACCCTAAAGAAGCCAGAAGATTATATACATTTTTTTTAGAACTTTCTAGCCATTATTGTTTAACATGATCCTGAAGCAGGTACCTAAGTTTTTAAATGAATGTCTGTTGTTAGACACTAACTAATAAAATGAAACAAAACAAAATTCTACCTTTCCAGAGACTGTCATGCATTCTAGTTGTATGTATCGGCAATTTTAAAAAAGAATCATAAATCTGGAAGTTGAGAAAGAGAAACATTTGGATTGTCGTTATTGTTTTTTATCCAAAAAAACCGAGTTTCTTCATTGAAGCAAACTGAACCTACCTCAACTTTCCGGTTAGATTTGTTTTAAAAATTCACTAAACTGTGGAATATAAGGGCTGTTTTTTTTGTGCCTTTTCACAGTATCAAATTGTGGTTCTAAACGATTTAATCCTGTATATGAGAAAACTGTGCTATAAACTTGGTGGCGAAAGAACATTTCGAATTCAGTTAGTGGTTCAAGTGTTATTTGATAGGTATATTAGATATTTGAAAGGATTTTCTTATTAAATTTAGATATTTTGTTTTGTTTCATTTGTTGTGAATATGTATAATGCTTCAATGTATTTATTTGAACGAACAAGAAAAAAATGTTGAGATCAGTATGAATGATGAAGAAACATCGTAAAACACCCGTGATTAATTAAGATGACCGGGTAGCATGATAAAGCAATGTTGATTGGAAAAAGCCATAAGTGATTCAGGCAACATGTCTGAGAGCACGTGGGAATACATAACTCCTCTTCTTACGTCCGAATCGGCTGTTGTTGATTCTTTGTGTATTGAAAAATGTAGAAATTCTGTCATTGATAGTTGGGTCCATATCGTAGACAACACCGTTTTCGTCCATAAACTGGTTTGGCGTGAAGTTATCGTTGATTTGTTTTTGCTGAAAAATACGAGAAGGTCAAATCGTTTCTTTTTTTTTTTTGGTTGTCTTCAACATACCCAATCATCTTCTCCTCTCAAATGCGAGATAGGTCGGAAATCAGTGTTCATCATTCCGATTCGTCTTCTAGTCAGCTTTTCTGATCGGTATGCATCGAGAAGACTCATTGAAGAGACAACGGTCAAAAATAATTGGAATAGGATAAGAGTTCTTAAAACGGATGACAACATATTGTTTCAAGAGTGGACAGACAAACAAACAAATATATGAGTGTGTGTATGTGATATGCTTACTATCAGAATAGCGCGGGTTTATATAGAAGCAATTGTAAGAGAAAAATTAGAGATAAAAAGAAATTTGAGTGATTAACTGAAACTGAGAGACGTAGGAAGTTGTATCAATTTCGTTTTTTTCTTTATGTTTCTCGTGTGAAAATGGGTGGTACTATTTCTCATTTGTTCTGATTCAAGTCATTTTACAGGCGATGAATGAAAGATGATGTTCAAACTCTCTTAAACGATTGTTGAACTTTTGAGTTCACCTGATTTCAAAAGAGTTCAACAATTTTATCAATCTGTTTCACTTCGAGAAAAATTCTATTTTTTTTCAAGGTTAGGCTTGAAATGATATGATTTTATTTTTCAAAAAAAAAAGAAAGATTTATTGTTTTTAAATTTGACAGAAAATCGAGACTGAAAATCAACTAGCAAGTGACCATAAAAACACGTAAAATGATAGCATTGAAAGGAAAAAAAAATTATAGTTCCTTTTTCGTTGCACGTTTAAAAAGTAGCAAAGCAAGAGCACCTACACACATTACAACAAGGGTTGTCATTATAATTAGATATAGTGCACAGTACAAATTACAGTCAGGAGGTGACCAGGATTGTTTTTGTAGAGATTCTGATAAATCTTCAACTCGTTTGAATACATTCTGACGGGTTGCAAGAAGATGGAGTATATGCCAAGTACAATCTTCTGGTTCTGATTGCGAATTCTCACAGTTCCAACATTCTGGAGTCATCGAGCATTTTTGAAGCCTGCAAACTTACGATTTGTTTAAGTTGAACTTTATATCTATTTGGAAACAGCAATTCATTTCTTTCAAGTATTTTGTTGATGATTATGACTCACTATTTTCACAATAAATGCTTGCATCATTGTTATCGTTTTTGCATCATACCCCGGTTTTTGAACTTATTTGTAGGTTCAACAGAGATTTAAAAAAAACTTTGATTTCATTTGAAAAAAACTATTTTCTATGATTCTGAGTAAGTGTATGTGAACTTTTTGAAAAATTAACATCCAAAAAACTTATTCGGAGTTCAATAAATTTTTCTAAACATGATCTTCCTAGGCTAGGAGTAATCTTTGTAAAAAAATTGTGGCTAATATACACTAATATAGTTCTGATACTTATTTGAATCTGAAAATTATTTGTTGAAGGTTTTTTTTGCTTTTAAATGTAACTTTATGAAGTAGACGTTTTTGTCAGAAAATTTATGGTAGATTTTTTTCATGAAAACTGAAAAAAAAAGATTGAGAAAAAAAAACAGATTTTTTCACTTTCTAGAAACGTTTTTCATTCACCGTTCTCTGAGTCTGTGAGCGAATGACAAAAACTGTAGTTTGTTTTTACAAATAGATTTGTCATTCAATTTCAACAATACGTCCTTTCATTTAGACACAAAAATAGACCTTTAATCTTTAAAAATTACATCATTTTGATCATCGTCATTGTTGTATTTTTTACTTATTCAAAAGATCAAACATGTCAAAGTGTGAAGTGATTGATTAAACCTCACACTCAAACAACCAAAAATCTTTTTTCCGAATCTACGTGAATTACCCTGACCACATGACTCCAAAAAACGATCAATTTAATCGTTCTTCGTGTGGAAACCTACCATTTCATAATGGAATCCAAATTTTGATCATTTCTCAGTATTACGCTCAAAGGAAAATTTGGCGAAACACTGGTTGTGGGGAAATATTGTCTATAGCCTGAAAAAAAACATGCGATTTTGTGATATTTTGTAATTGTGACACAAAGAACACTCACCAGATGTTGTGATTTTCCGCGATGTATCACGTGAAACATATATGACTGGATACTTTTGAAGATTGCTACCAAATCCGATGTACTTCTCATTATGAAATTCAACATCAGGCGTCAACCAAGCGACTATTGAACTGCGTTTCAACGATTCCTGCAATCAAAGACCATGTGTTAACCACGTTTATGGAGATGATGGCCTCGTGACGTATGTATTGTCGCGAATGGTGATGATTCAGTTAAATCACTCATACGTACGATCAAAATGTAATACATGTTTTGTTGGTGATGGTTTGATCTTGATTCGATTGCTAACAACTCTATTTGCGATGGGTGAAATCAATGAAACATAAACCGTTTTAATTAATCAACTGGAAAATTATATCTAATTGCATTGTTTGCGTGATTTTCTAGGGACTGTCAGCAGCTGATTTTTGACTGTTTTGTAATACGACATTGTAACAAAGACAATTAGTAATTAATGTTTTCGGTCTTGCGACTAATCTGTTCACGAAGTTTTTCGGTAAAGATCTCATTAAAAATTGAACAGGGAAGGTGTACAAAAAAACGTATTTCTATAACAATATTCCACTAGAATTGGGATTATTCTCAGTTTCTTCAGACACTCAGCCTCTGTAATGAAAAACGAGCGATAAATGTTTAATTGAAATGAGATAATCAATTGCAATCTAAAATACACACTTATAAACACGTTTTTGGTTCAATAAATTATATAATTAGCTCATTCTTATGTCAACCTATCCAAATTTGCAACTCTCTGTATCCCATCATCATTCTTATTTAAAGTGTTTTTTTTTTCATTTAAGATTCTCTATAAATATAATTCACTTTCTATTAAACTATTACTGTGAGAACAAACAACATATAAAAATTTTTACACCTAGTTAATCATAAAAATCTGGTTTCACATATCATCTGACTTTTAAAAAATACGCGTTTCTCCAAAGATTAGATAATACGTGATTCTTACCACCTAAATAATGAACGAACAACAGTCAATTTTCTCAGAGATTATGATCGATGTTTTTTGTATGAGCTCATAAGGAGCATGTTCCAATGTTCCACCAAGATATTAATCGGGACTATGTGGAAAATGAAGTACCCTGGGAGGCTAGAAAAGACTTACGAGAATAAGTAACGAAATACCTTATGAATAACCGAGGTTTTTTTTAATGTTTCACCTTCCAAAAATCATAACTCAGTTCAAAATAGAAAAAAAAATATCAGTCAAAAAACTATTGTGTAGGCAAAATACTGCCATTTCTCACAAAATTATGCAAGAATTACAATAAAAATTTTCAATTGCTGAAAATAGGGAAAAACTAAAAATAGTGAAATTTTCATCCGAACGTACGATATGAAGAAGTCATTCTCAGAGAAGGGGATCTTGATTTTTGAATTCTACGAGCAAAAAAAAAATTTGTATCATTTGTCATGCAAAAAAGTGTAAAAAAATATATATTTTCCTTTTAAGTTTCGGTCATTATGGTGGTGAACACGTGAAACTGTTGACCAAAACGTCATAAATTCAATTCTTGAATGCCGAAACTTCGGACCGAATTGTTTTTTAAAATTTTATTTCGAGCCTGTAAAAAAATCATAAAAAATCAATTTTCAATTGAAAAATGATACAAAACATTTTTTTCTTTTCCAGATGCCTATTCATTGTTAATATGTTCTTGCTCCTAATTTTGCATGTTGAACTCAAAAAGCAACATCCCGTTCTCTGAAAATGACTCCTTCATACCGTACGTTCAAATGAAAATTTTACTATCTTTAGTTTTTCCTAATATTCAACAATTGAAAAATTTTTATTGTAATTTTTGCATAATTCCGTGAGAAAGAGCAGTTTTTTTTTTGAACTGTGTTAAGATTTTTTGAAGTTGGTACAAAATGTTTTCTTGAAAAAATTAATATTTTGGTGGTACAATGGAACATGTTCTTAGTCAGGAAATCTTAGGAGATTGTCAGATATTTGGGCTCGGACTACAAAATAATCAAGATTAAACAAGCAGTGAATAAATCATATTTATTGAGAAGTTGGAAATCAAGCTGTGAAGGTGAGAACTTGTAAGATCATGAACTATGTTTTCTAAGCAAACTTCACTATTAAATAACGCAGAGTTCTTGTTTTCTAAAACAATGCAACACTCTCTATTTCAAAGATCTTGGGTATTTTTCTGATTTTCTGTTTGTCTTCAACGATTTGGAATCAGAAGTCTAATACATGTCAACTGATACATCGATCATTTTTAGTATCTTCTCCTTTGGGGTCAAAGTTCCGAGTTGAAATATTTTGCATCATCTTTTTCAACACACATGACATATAGTATCCATTTCAAAATGGAACGAAAATGTGTTAATGACGCAAAACTAGTTGGCAATGTGGTTAGTTGTTGAATTTTCAAAAGTCAGGCGATCTAATTAATAACATTCTTTGTGTTCACACATCACTATATCATCTAAGTGTTGTGAAAAAACGGTTTTTTGATGTTGTTTTTCAACTGATACATGGGACGTTCAACGTTTCGTTTGTTCTTTGCATATGAAGAGATAAAAATAGGAAAAACCTGTAGATAAAAGGGCGTCAAGAATCGGTGTTTTGTAGACGATGGATTAAATGTAGGGCTTTGAATTCGAACCACTTCCACGTTGCGTATACTAATCAATTGATTTTGAAGAAACACCTGTAAAATCTATTGTTTTTCGAAGAACAATTGTTATTCTTCTTTTTTTACTAAATTTTAAAAGTTTTTGTGTAAATTAACACCTAGACCTGTTTTTTGTACTTTTCACTTACTGAATTATCTTTATCAAATATCAAAACTTTTGTTTTCGGAAAACTTCGATGTATCGAGGCTATTAATACCAATAACTTGTTGACATCATTTTGTGAAGCGGCCAACGCAAATATGGGGTCGGGACTTGGTCTGAAATGCAAAATCTGGTTATATTTCTAACTTCACACATCCTAAACCAATTTATTCATTCATCATTTTAATGATGCAATTGAATAGAAAAAGAGATTCAGACGCGGAGAAGACACAGTTTGAACACAATCTAACACTTTGTAGAGTTGATCAGCATCAATATCATCATTTTTTTATAAGGGGTGTTTAGCAGAATTATTTTTTGTACTGGTGGAATGATTGATTTGCTGATTTCAGAACACCGTTTCCTGATCGAAAGTTAAAAACATTCAGAAAAATATATTACAATCTAACTTGCGTGGTTCAACAAAAAAATTGAGCAAACTCCACAAAATGTGTGCACACGTTGGGAATTTTATAGTACCAGGAGGTTCACTGCCTATTTCTAGCTATCAATTTACAAAAAATACAATGAAATTAGGGCAGCTACATCTCTCCAAATAATTTTTATTCTATTGAAACACTAAAAAGTATGAAAAAAACATCATGCAGTTCATTTATTTTATGAGTTAGAAAACTCTTCACACATAATTTTGAAAATTTTGAAATCACCCCGTGTTTCTTCAAATGAAAAAAAATAAGAAAGAGTGAAAATACATTTTCTATAGAACTATATGCAAGTAGATACGTGCACGATAAATTGCACATCCTGCTCTTTGTCAGAATACTAACAATCATACGTTCAGCTTCTTCATCAGCCATGTTTTTTTTCATGTGAGATACTCTGACCAACGTCCTATGTATACGGTTTCTAGTTCCAAGATCTGTTTGTGATCAATGATTGCAAAACCATAGTACCAACACTACACTATGCACTCATTTTAAGTTCATTTGTTTTTTTACGATGATAAAATTCTTATAACCCGGTGATGAATCGGAAAATAGTTCAAAACAGAAAAAAGTTGGAATGAGACAGAATGTCGCGCATGATCTTCACATGAAATGTTCAAAGAAATAAACGACTCCGTCACGAACAATTTTGTGAAAGATAACATGAAAGATGTGATAGATTAGAATTGTTAGTGTAGTTTAGTTCTAGGGAGACTTCGTAAGAATTTACGATCTATTTTGATATAATAACAGTTATATTTTTCACCAGAATGATTTTTTGAAAAATATGATTATATGTGACCTATGGTCAATAAGATGATCATATAAAATTATATTTAATGCCAACGTGTGTTTTATTGTTTTCTATCGTTGCAAATTTCAGTTTGTAGACAAAAAGTCTAGTTTATAGGTGTAAAAGATTATAGTACCACAAGTAACATCACTTCATATGCACTTTCAGGAACAAACAATGACAATTTTTACCACGATTCTTCTCTGGAGGATGACTACAGGATATATTTTTGATTCACAGTACAAGGATTTCCATTTTTTCAACATCAAAAATCTTCAATCTTAATTAATAAGTAATCTCTTTTGATTCATTTCATCTTTGGCAAGAATTGAACTGAATTAATTGACAATGCCGAGATTCACATCAAGAAATGCAGATTTATCCAAATCTCTCCAGAAACCTTTTGTCAAAAATGATTAATCGTTATGTTCTTCGAAAGAATTTTGGAACTCATCAAATTTTGTGTTGAACTTTCAAGTTAACAATGAACTGCTAGTATTGACTTTGAAAATCTCAGGTATAAAATTTTTTCTGTCAATTTTATTTTTATTCCTAGCATTACAGTCAAACTTTTAATGTCATCTTTTGAATCACCAGTGAATCACTTTTTTTGACTTTGAACCTGTCAAAACAAGAATGACGATATTGGGACAATAACCATGAGAAAAACTACGACTAACTGATCAACATGCGACAAACTAATCTTTCGTCCCTTATAATCACCACGTGCTATCTGATATTATATTTCATCGCTTTCCGATTCCATACAATCAACAAGAAATAAATAATACCGATAGATCAAACTGTTGTAGTTATAACATAGATGAAAGGTTCAATATGTCATTATTAAGAAATTGATAAAATGACAATGAGAAGAAGAAAAACTATACCTTTTTTCTTCAGATTTGATCTGGGGGAGACATGTTTCGAAACATTTTCCACATAGCGATGAGTCAGATGGATTTGAATAACAATTTGACTTGTTTTCGTTTGGACATGTTTGGCAGTTTGGTTGTTGTGAAATATTGAGCCAAGCCTCATTGCCATATGTTTGCATTTGCGCGAATTCTACTATTTCTTCATAATACAACTGAAATAATTTTTTTCACTTTTTTCAAAGAATTTTTATTAACATGGTAACTTTTATTTAAAATATTTCCATTTTTTGTCAATTTTCTCAGTAGAGTCGTAAGAATTTTCAATCAAAAAGCGATATTTATTTTTAGAAAATGTTGCTTTTCGAACTGAATGATCAGAAGGTTTTTGAATGAAAAAGGTGAGAGATTGAATAAACATTCCAGATTCGAAAGAGTCATTTCAAAGTCACATTTGACAATCTATAAGAATCTCAAACCTTCATTCAATTTGTTGACACAACTTTTTTATGGAAGAAGGTTTTTCCTAGAGAAAAACATATACATTAATTTCAGTAAAATAAATTCTGAAAGCTTGAAAAGAAGAATGTTCTGGAAATTATTAGTTTCATTCCATAGTTCAATATTTTTACTTAATTGTTTAATGAGGGGTGTTTTATAACTGTTTTTTTGAAATCAATTTTTCTAATGTTTGATGTTTCTACTGACTTTTTGCCTCTACCTCTTCCCAGTTACAAAAATTTTTGGGACAAACAGTTATCGGACTACCTAGAGACCGTTTCATGATATATTACTTTCAACCCTCTGTTTCTTTTGAACACTTCTGAACTTTCCTCGTTTTTTTAAAAATTATTTTTCTTCTTTTTCAGTGATTCACTGCTCCACACTAAAATATAGAAAATGTTTCTGAACTAAGTTTAAACGTTAGAAAAGTATCTTTGGAGGTTTGAACTTACAAAAATATAAATGAAGATACAGACTGAAAGAAAAGTTTTCAAGAATATAGATTCCATGGTTATATTGTTCGAAAAATACCCTTAAATAAAAGTGAAGATGAATATGAGATGACCACTGGCCATGTGAAAACTGAGAAAATCAATGTGCTCTTCCCTTTTCATGGAGAAACAGAGAAACCAGAGAAGAATTTAAATAAAAAGAAGGAAAGGACGCATAGCTGGCTTCAATTTCGGCCACCACCCTTGCTAATAATATTTCAAAACATTTTTTTGTTTCTAAAATGATTTTCTTAGATGATTCTCATTTCATCAATTATTGTCATTTGTCCATTTTGTAGTAATTTTATCTTCTTTTTTCTTGCTCTTTTTATCATTTTATTTCGTTTTATTTTTTTCTTTTTTGAAAGTATTCGAAGAAATAGTCCTAATTCTCAACATTTCGAAATGTGTGAAATCTGGGTCTGGTCGACTTTGTATGTACATCAACCATAGCCGAACTGATTCAATAAAAATAAGCTGAAAAATTATTTGGGGCGTATTTTGAACCACGTTCATCTAAAATGTTTACGAAACTTTTATGCTAATCTATAGTACGTCAGCTGATTTATTCAGGAATACCTAAAGATACGGTTTTACATCACTAAGAATAATTTTTGTGAATTTCTCACTCCGAACAAATGGTTTTTCAAAACTTTATCTGGTTTTTTTCTAGTTTGAGAGTTATTGGAATCACACCAAAGTCATAAAATAGCCTCTGAATAAAACAAGAAGTAAGAAGATTCTAATCTCATAGTTGGTCGAGAAAATAATCACTTTGTTTCATCCAAAAAAAAATCCTTTTAGGCTCTAACTTTTTGAACTGAACTTCTTTGGCCATTCTGTTTTATTTTTTTGAGTTTTATAACTTGAAAAACTCTTCCTTTGTTTGTATCCTTGCTTCTGAAACAAACACTAAAAAATTTATCTCGAACTTTTTTATGAGACTTTTTTATTGTTTACAAATTTTTGAATAAGGTTCCAGAACAGTGTTCCGAATCGGATGATTTTTTGGGTCAATCCACTAGACGAAGAACCCACGAACAATTTTTTGAAGTCAGGATCATTCGCAGAGTTACCCATTTTTTATTCATAATTTTTTGTTCGGGTCGAAACTAGACCCTAACTCAACCCAGAGTAAGTCTTCACACAACCCAGTTACCATCGTAGCCCTCTTAATCCGACTTCATTCGATCCGGGTCTGACTCAACTGAATCCGACCCGACAAAATTCGACCCAAATCATGACCCTATCCGACTCTGACCCGATCGATTTGACCCGGGTCATGACCCGACCCGACCATGACCCGACCCATTCGACCCAGATAGTGATTCGACCCGGCCTTCTCAACCCGGATAGAACCCAACTATGATCTGACCCGACCCGACTTGACCCGGATTACGACCCGATCGATTTGACCCGGGTCANGCCTTCTCAACCCGGATAGAACCCAACTATGATCTGACCCGACCCGACTTGACCCGGATTACGACCCGATCGATTTGACCCGGGTCATACCCAACCCGACCATGACTCGATCCATTCGACCCGGGTCACGTCAACTAATAAGGTTGACCCGACCCAATCCGTTTTTGACCCGGGTCGGAACAAAAAAAACACACTTAAAAATATTGTCACGTCAGTTTCAGTTTTCAAAAAATCATTTCCATGTTTTATTTATTTTCATTTTTTCAAAAAATGTTGAAAATGATTGTTCAAAAACTGGAATGCAAGTGACAATATTTTTACGTGTAATGTTTTTGTTCCGACCCGGGTCAAAAACGGATTGGGTCGGGTCAACCTTATTATTTGACGTGACCCGGGTCGAATGGATCGAGTCATGGTCGGGTTGGGTATGACCCGGGTCAAATCGATCGGGTCGTAATCCGGGTCAAGTCGGGTCGGGTCAGATCATAGTTGGGTTCTATCCGGGTTGAGAAGGCCGGGTCGAATCACTATCTGGGTCGAATGGGTATAATCAGAACTGGTTTGGATCACGACCCGAGTCGTTTCAAAACGGGTAGTTTTCTAGTTTTACAGACCCGACTTTTTTTGATCCGATGAACTTTTTTGAGAGACTGATTTTTATTATTGCATCTACGCCCAAAATTTTGGAACCGAAATTAAGACGGGGTCATGGTACTTTTTTTTCACTGACCCGGGTCGGAACCCTGTTCCAGAATGACTTTTTTTTTTGTTTCGAAAACTAAACATTTCAGGTATGCTTGAAAAATGAAACAAAATTTTTGCCAGATTCCAAACAAATATGTATTTTACTACTTTGAGAACTCACTTAATAATGTATTCAAACATAAAACTGAGCATTAAGCAATTATTCAAAATAAAAAAATCTATCGCACTTTTCAAAAGACTCCATCTGATGACTCATTCTGTGTGATTAATCACCATTTACCCGTTTGTCCACAGCTCCCTCTTCTTTCCCTCCAATTTTGCTTTATTTCATTCTTTTCGAAAATGCATTGACTCATCATTACATAAATCTAACCCGCAAAATTTATTCAGTGTTTTTTTCCGGAAAAAAACTGCCAATAAATCGTCTCTCGTTTTCTCATTCTACGCATCTCTTCCATGTTTTCAAAACAACAAAAACGTTTTTTTACTAGTTCACTTACCCAGAGGACCACTCGTCATTTCAAAACAAAGTGGTCACTTTTCTTTGGTCTTTTGTGGGAAATTTAGAGAACTATCAAATTACCATACTGTGACAAATATATCATATGTTAATAATAGCCTTTGTATTCATATTTTATTCAAATTGTTTTTGACTGTTCTGATGCGTATGTACTGATGGACCGATGTAGTTCTCTCAGTTTTCAAAAAGTTTTCATTTGAAAATTTGAATTTTTGAAAAAAAAAAACTGTTGCCAAGTTGTTATATATGTATAATCCCGTTGCTAATCTGTTTTATTTTGTTACCAGGTGGCTCAAGATTGTGTGAACACTGCAAGTGATTTGGAAAAGAACCCAATAGTAGACCACAAAACAAGGTTTCCTGATCCGTGACGTACAAAAATCGAAAAATATCCTTACTATACAAAATCTAATTATATTCTCCCCATATTTGTTCATTACATGCTCTCGATTTTTAAAAAATATGAAACTTTTCCGTTTCTTCCACCTTTATTTCCTCTAAGTCTGTCAAAAACGCTTTGAATATAGGCAGTCTGTTATTTCATTTCCAGCGATAAGTAGGATTATCCCAACTTTACTCCTAATTGTTTTCGTCATTTCAAAGTTTTCTCAACGATTATGGTTCAAATAGTTAGTTTGTGATTTATGCCACAAAATCTATTGACTAAATTTCACCGCATAGGTTTTGTAAGAATATAAAGTTCATTCTAACTTTTATTTGCCTATTTCGAAATTTGAAGTAAATTCGCATTTCTGGTTTCAATTTGACTGTACAAAAATGGAAAAACCAAAGACTATTCTGGGAGTTCCAAACAGGTGCAGACATTTTTTGACAGATACAAAAAATCTTCATTTTTTTTTACTTTCTAGAACTTCAGAAAAATTACTGACTCTATGTAATTATGCTTTTGGCTCAGATGTTATGTTTCATTGAAAAAATTTTCGGTAGGACTCTGAATTTTTTTTAATTGTTTGATAAAACAGAAACATACATCAAAAACTATTTTGACAAACTAACGACAAAACGCCCGTCAATATTTTACCTGATTTCCGGAAGGTCTTAGGCAACCCTATCTGGTTCTTTACTTTTTTTACCAAATACTTGTTTGATTCAATAAACAATAAGAGTTAAAAAGTAATTTTTATTGTCGTTCTCACCACCCAGTCAGCCGGTAGTACATGTATGCACGGTTCGTAACGAACCGAAAAACCCCGCACCTATTTGAACAAGCACAATCGGTCGAAAGCACCTACCCACCAAATAAAACAATATAATAATACAGAAGAAAAACTCAATTTCTTTCCTACCTCCTCTCTCTCCCTCTCACCGCGCACTAACATCTGCGTCTCATTATGGCTTGTGGTCAGTCAATGGATCAATGTCTGCTGTCTATTCCTTGAGCCACACTATTTTCCTAAGTCTGTTCGGAACCAGCCAAACAAGGAATGTATCGCCATCGTTCCATATATATACACACACACGCACATCGCCCTTTTTTCCTCCTATATTCTTTGTGTATGTCTCTGTATGTGTGTATGTTTCTTTTCAATCGATATTCGATTCAATTTTCCTTGTTTTCCTAACATTTTTACTCGAGCCAACCACCTGACCGTTGTCTTGCTCTTTTGTGTTTCGCACCTCTTTTCCGGAAGTTTGTGTTTTTTATTTCTTTCTGAATAAATTCTCAAGTTGAGAAAATTAATCTATTATTTCCGGTCCTCAAAAAACTGCAATTCTCATTTTCTTTATTAGATAGTTCCTGTTTATCAAAGTTTGAACCCTATTCGTATTTGATTATTTATCAAAAAAACCCTTCAATGTATTTTTTATCAGTTGCTGAATAACAAAAAAATTGGAAATACTTTTGTTTTCCCCCATTTGTTTACATTCCTTTCAATATTTTTGAATTTCAACAAAGCATTGAAATGAGTGAAAAAAAAGTTATTGAATTTGGTTTTATTGTTTTCTGAACCTTTTTTTCTCTATTTGAACGAGAGAAAATTTATTTCAAAAAATTCTCATTTCCCATTCCATATCATAATCACTTGACACAATGATCGATGAGAGAGAATGAATAATGCAAATTTTTAGAATTAATAATTCATTCATTTGTTTATTTCTGTTCATCGCATAATTGTTTCGAAATTTTTGGCATCATTTTTTTTTGAAATTTTGAAAAAAAAACTACGATGATTATTTTTCAAGGTCAAAAAAATCGAGATGTCCTAATGATGTAAGAAGCATTATCAAATTTTTTCGGATGTTGGCAGTTTGTTGTTTTATCAAACACAAATATTGCACCAATAGGGATAGGAAATATTACAGAATGTTTACAGATTTTTCAATCTGACGAGAACATCTGGGAATTTTTCATGAATTTTTTTTTTGAAAAAAAAAACATTTCTCAACAATTCGAGTTCCCAATTATTTCAAGATTCGGATGTTTTCAATTACAAGAACCTGTCCAAATTTGTTTCAGGCATTTGACCAATTTTGTAAGTTAATTTTTGTGAACTGATTCAGAAAAAAAACCTCTGAAAAAAGAAACTTTAATCTCGGTTTTCATTATATTTTCTCGATTTTTCAAAGTTCGAATTTGACTACATGAACAGTCAGATTCATTAAAAAAATTATGAATCAGATGTTTGATTGATCAAAGTAGACAATAGTTTGAAATCAATCCCTCTCGTTTAATATATAAAATTATAACCACATATCTTTTTTCGTTATTTCCCGATAATTTTCTATTTTGTCGATACCGTCTCCGTTAGACTATGCGACATGCGATTATCTCCCACAAATTCCTCAACACATATCTATTATCTTTTATTCAATAATCTAACCTAAAAATAAAACTGACCGATGCTTATCAAAAACACATATTTATATAGATTTTTAAATCAACAATAACACGGCCAATACTTGAGCACATAGAGCAGAACACTTGAGAAATTATTGTTTTAGTGTTATTTTCTAACATTGTTTGTTTTGATTTCCAACACAAAATCGATCATTTACGCAAAATGAAACACAATTCTTTGTTCTTGCAACAATATGATTATCTTATGCAATCTTTGCTCTTTTTTCATGCAAAAACGTATTGACATTAGGTGTAACACTGATACTGTTTTTCTGGTTTGTTGTTTTAACCAACCCACTCAATATCCGTAAGATGAGAAAAACCAGAAAAGTTTAAAGGCTGCATGATGACTAAATCGGTAGAAATTATTCAAGTGATTCACCAATTTTATGACTGTTGGAAAATGCTTTCTTTTTCAATAAAATATTCTGCATTTGGAGAAAATTTACAAAACTGATGTTTTATTGTTCTAGAAACCAAATCTGCTTATTTTTGAAAAGAACGAAACATTCATTTTTCCAATTTGAGTTTTTGTTTGAAACTTGTTGGTTTCATTCAAACAAAATTCGATAAATTGTCAAAGATGAATCTACAACAAACATTTTTCCATAAAAACTTTTCAGTGTTGATTTTTTCCAGTGTTGAGAAGCCATGTTTTAAACTTCCCAAGAGAATTCGAAGATTTTCAAAAATTGAAAAAAAAGTATCATGAATTTCCAATGAATCTGGAGTTTATAATGTTCCTGAAGTTTTGTTTCCCTGTTGTAATTTTTTGTGGTTCTGTTTTCTGTAAATCATCATCCCCTTATCTTTGCTTTTATCATCTTCTTCCGGTCTGTTTCAAATCCCACGCATTCACCGAAAAATGTGAAAATTCTCATGATTCTTAAAAACCAAGAAACATAACAACAATAACATCTATTGTTTCTTCAAAAAACAACATTCTCATGTTAGACAATAAAATATAAGTGGAACGTGTCAAGATCCACTTGAGTCACCAGACAGATTAAATTTCAACCAGCCAGCAAAAACATTCAAACATCCATATGTAGTTAGTTGGTTGTCATTTATCAAGCCCCTCCCTTTAAAATCCACCCATTTGGCCATAAATGCGGGCAGATAGAAAGATAGAAAGATAGATGAGATAAATAATGATAAAGTGTTATATGTATGTTCGGTATGTTGTTCAATTTTATTTGATGATGAGAAAACTGTTCGCGTTCATAAAGAGAATCAGGTTCATCTCAGGGTCTTAATTCTTATTCGTCTTCTTTTCCATTCATTTTCACTTATTATTTTTCCCCATTTTGACCACTTTATGAACACGGTATTATGAATGTTTGTGAGGGTTTTTGATCGTCTGGTTTTGAGAAGAAAACCGTGTGAGAAGGTGATGTTTGTCGATTCGGCGTCAAGCTTGATTTAGTTTTTGAAAATGTTTTTGGGTGCCCAATACTTTGAGTCAATAATGCG
The DNA here is from genome assembly GCA_900536415.3 of Caenorhabditis sp. 38 MB-2015. Lineage (NCBI taxonomy): Eukaryota > Metazoa > Nematoda > Chromadorea > Rhabditida > Rhabditidae > Caenorhabditis > Caenorhabditis quiockensis. The sequence goes on along the minus strand of LR550461.1, from coordinate 144,716 downwards.
ACTTTTTCGCTTTCCTTCTTGGAGTCGAGTGTCTGTTTATGACAATGAATAATCTTTTGATTTTTTGGAAAACGTTTCATGTTAATAAGAATATTTCTTGAATCAGTAATAAAACGAGGTGCTTTACATAAAAAATCAGGAATAGTATAACAGTTCAGTCCAGGTGATAAAAAATTCTAGAACCGTATTTTTTTTCTACCGTATTTTCTCTAATATAAGGGCATGCCTACGGTATGTTCTGTTCTGTACCACTGATTAACCACTCCAGTGAACATTTCATCATTGCTTAACTAAAAGTTGAGGAATCAAGAAAAATGTACAAAACCGTTCAATAATTTATGAAAAGTCGTTAGAAATAGAGTCTTAAAATGATAGAAAATTTAGAGATTTTTTCATTATCACTGGTCCTGAAAACTACACCAAGTCTAGTTTTTGAACCAATTAGTTTAATGAGTTGACTTTCGTCTACAATTTGACAGTGTCAGGCTTCTGGCGTCAACCTGCTGTCAACCTCGTACATTCATCAACGTTTTATATTTAAAAATTCCCAGATAGTCCAAAACTGCAAATTTTTCAATCCGTATCATGAAAACAACACAAATTCATTTCAATAAGTGCAATATTCTCGCGACCCCGCATTTTTTCCAACATTCAAAGTTCGTTCAATCCACAATTCCTTTATTCAGTTCATTTTCCTTTTTTCTACTGATGCGTTTTTTCCTTGCTATGTGTGTGTGTGTTTTTTCACTATTTGTTCTCAATGACCAACACTGAACACTTGCTGTTTTCCACGAAAATCATCATTGCCTTTTTTCGGTCACACTTTTTTCGATGTCAATCCACAAACTTTTATTAATATGATTCATCGATCCATTAGTCATATAAAAATAGATGGACACGATTTTAGTTTTAGTGTTAGACTATATGTTTCTTTTGCTTTTTATTCAGTGTCTAAAAATAAATGAATCGCAAACCCGATTGATGTTGCTGTTTCGTCGGAAATATGAAATGTTTTGACATTAATGTTTTTATGAAACAGTGAGTCATATTTGGTATTTAACAAAAATAATCAAAATTATTATTTATTGACTCATTTGGTCTTTGGAGGAAAAAACGTGGGAAAAGACAATATTGAGTGATAAAAGTGTAACTATCTAAAGTATTTTTATGATTATTTTGTTGACGTTCTACTAGCCATAAAATTAGTTACAACCGTGTTCTATCGTAAAAGAGCCCAGGCAGTCTTAATATAATCATCTATATACCTCTTTCATGTGTGTATATCTTTCATGTAGGCAACAACAGCTATTTTGTTTCCGATGCTTTATTTCCTAAGAAAGATCCTCAATGTTTCACAGTCTAGTTTGTTTTTCTAAACTCGGTATATCCCCTTCCATATTGAGCCCCGAAGCTTTTTTTCAAGGTCCTCGAAAGAAACCTGATCCTCAAAAGAACAGATATTTTGAACTTTCCTGTTTCGTCAATCGATGACCACTGATCACTTGTTTTTGTTGCCCGATCGGCCGCGCACGGACCTTGTAATGTAAGCGCATGGGCTTGAAAAGCGAATTATAACATAAATCGCAAAAGTAAACATCATCATGCTCACTCACACAGCCACACATGCTGACGAGAATAAGAAAAAAGAAAGAGCATCAGCAACAAAGAGCGCGCTAGTCTTTTTTTTTTTGGTGATGGTGAATCAAAATGTTGGTGTGAAATTGTTTGTTGAAATTTGATTTGCTGTTGTTTTGTTTTGAAATAGTTATACAATAGAACTAGTTTTGTTTGTTTCTTCTATCCTAAAAAATTCGATCGAAACATTTTTTTTGAAAAGTAGTCCTAATTGCGTATTTTTCTTTGACTATTTTTGTTTTTCTCTGAAAATACCTGAAATTTTGATTCAGGTTTAAGCAGAGTAGGTTTTTTAGCTTTGTGGTTTTATAATCAGAATTTGAGAAACGTGATTTTCTTTTCAAAAATAGTTTAGCTGAATGATAGAGTCTAAACCAGACTGAGCCGATGATTCTAATTTATGGGTTGAATAGCCGTAAAAAAACAATATTATTTTGAATTTTAAAACAGATTGTTCAGTATCTATTTCTTTGACGGAATTACTCATTTGATGATGCTTTCTCATTATTTATTGATATTATGTTTCTTCCCTTCTATGAAAATATATTCAATCAAAAAAATTGCTTTGCGCTTGGATTTCTGTGGCTAATAAACAAATGCACGATTTAAAAAAACAACTAAAAGGTTTTATTGTTCACTTTCTATCGCCGCCTACAAAAAATCAAATTTTCCCTCTTCTTTTATCTTTCTCAACTTCATTTTTGTTTGGTCAGTTGTATATTTTAGATAACAACATTTTTTCTGTGACTCATTCTTATTTTTGTGCAATTTTCTAACTCTAACACCCATCCAACCAACTTCCAAATTCTTCATTTTCAAATATCTAATCGCGAATCTTCATAAATAACTCGCGGCGATCAAGAATATGATACAGTGTTGCGCGATAGAAGTACATTGTTTATCCCGCCAACAAATCTTGATCTTTACGCAAATGCGATGAACAACAACAACAACAATAATGAGAATAAGAATATATCGGATGTAGAGGTGACAAATAGTCAAGATGAAGATGATGATGATGATGATGACTGGCGAGCGAGTGAGCGAGGCAAAAGAGGTGGAGACACTACTACCCGCAAAAATGTATCAAGGACACCTTTTCCCATTTTGGGCTTTGCGTTTACCTCCATTCTTTTCCATCTTCTTCTTCTCATTTCTTTTTTGTTTTTCCATGACTGGCATCCGAATACATGTAATTTCACTATTATGTGATAATATTTGACCTAGTGGGTATCAATTTCTTGAAGATGAGAACAACAATTATATCGTAAAAGGGTTGAGTAAATGAGTTGGATTTTTTTTCTGTTTTGCATTGGCTAAAAGATGAAAAGACCTTGGACATTCCTTTGTCTTGTCATGGAATTTGAACAGATTTTTGACTCACTATTTTGTTAGGGAAGAATGTTTTGGTTGGGGTTTTTGAACCGGGTGTGAAAAATCCCAAAAAAAAATACTTTCCATAGTTTTGTCATTAAATTGAACATTCCTTAGTTGTTTTGCAGTACACATATACATTCATACATGCACAAGTATTTTTATGTTGTTTTGATTCCCCTCCCCCGTCATTCTCAAATATAGAAAAAAAAAAACATTGATAAACATTCCGTGTCACCCTGAGAAACATAAAATAATCCTAAAATCCGCTATACATTTTTTAATAACTGCGTTCTTTTTTTTTCAAATTCCGCTTTCTTAACATCCTTTTGTTTCTTCTCATCACAAAAGGAAGAAATAATAAAAATAATAATAATAATAATATTGTTCATGTTTTATTTTTCCGATAGAAAATGTTGTGAGAGGCAAGAAATAAACAACAAAAAACCATGTCAAACGGCGTGATTCATCCTCGCCGCCTTCTTCCCCCCATTTTTCGAAATAAAATTTCATTATTTCATTTTTCCCGCTTACAGTGCCTACCGTACCAATTTTTCTTCTGATTCAAAATATGTTTTTCTTCAATTCGATTGTTTTCAGCGTATATAGCGATTCGATCCAATGGGTGACCTGCAGTATCTGCAGGTTCAACGGGCGGCTGTTGCCGATCCGGCCACACTCGCCGCATGGGCTCAGAAGAAGTTATGCTGGGTACCAGATCAGAATGAAGGATTCTTATTAGGATCTATTAAGTAAGTTTGTATTGATATTCTCTTGCTATTTTTTTTAATTTTGGGAAGTGGTTATTCCGTTTTTAACTAAAAATTCAAAAACAGCTGGAGTTAGTTGAACAAAGTGGGGAAGGTTCTTGTAATCGAATTATCAGTTTTCGATCAGGTTGTCCAAAAAAAATTAATTTCAGAAATTGCAAAAAACTATCAGTAGTTTGATTAAATTTGATAATTTGTTTCCTTGCTTATCAAATTTTTTCAGGATTTTCTTCAACTTTTTATTGAAAATGATACGTAGTTTTTATGATTATCATGTTCAGACTAAGTTTATGCATCAAACTGCAGCTATCAGACAATAGAAATCCTGAAAATGTTCCCAACTTGAATAAATCAATATTTCGGAATTAAAACAAAAGTTGACCACACATACACAAATACGTTTTTCAAGGTTAATGGGAATAATCCCACTTCAATCAATCAAACATCAACTCCACGAATTCTGAAATTTTCTTTTCATTTAAAAAAATCAAGTTTCAAAACAGTGTCAATGTTTTGTATTCAAAACCTGCTGGGGTGTTCGTTGACACATTTTGAGTGTGTATTTTTCGTTTCTTGCTAGATGGGTGGTAATATTTGTTCAACACATTTTTCGATGTTTGTTGTTGAACATACTTGACAGCAAAACAGGGATTTTCAACAAGATAAATGATTTTTCTAGAAATCAGACAAATGATGAGGTTCTTGTTGAATTGTGCGATTCGGGACGACAAGTGACAATCAGTAAAGATGATGTTCAAAAGGCAAATCCGCCAAAGTTCGATAAAGTCGAGGATATGTCAGAGTTGACATATTTGAATGAAGCATCAGTGTTGCACAATCTCAAAGAACGTTATTATAGCAGTTTAATTTATGTAAGAAACACCTCAAATTGATTATTATGTCAATGACTTGAAACTTTCAGACATATTCTGGTCTCTTCTGTGTCGTTATCAACCCTTACAAACGTTTGCCAATTTATTCAGAAAGTTTGATTGAAGAATTCAAAGGCAAAAAACGACATGAGATGCCTCCACATATTTTCGCTATCGCTGATACCGCTTACCGATCTATGCTCCAAGAACGTGAAGATCAATCAATTTTATGTACCGGAGAATCAGGAGCTGGTAAAACTGAGAATACCAAAAAAGTCATTCAGTATTTGGCACATGTTGCTGGAGCAACAAGAAATAAAGGACAAGGAGCACCAGTCAATGGACCACAGAAGGTATGAAGAGTATTAGTTAAAGGATATTTTTTTATAATTACACAGTTCAGAGAAAAAAATCTAGAACTCTTCTATCCCTTTAGTTGAAATAATAGTATCCTCGTTTTAGCCAGTAGATTCGCGAAATCCAATCGTAAGTTTACCAAAACGTTGTTATTGTCGTGATTTTTGGAGTGTAAACTTGTGAAAATCTACAAACTACAGTAATCCGTGTTACTGTCTAAATGTTTTTCTTATTTTCTCTCAAACCATATGCTGTTTTAACCAACCCAACAAACATCGTCTTTTAATTAACATTTTAAATGTTGCCTCAAAAACTGTTCCTACTCAGAAGAGTAGAAAAGAAACGCTTATATCAAAGCTTCACCCGAGCAATAGTATCGTGCGTGTTTTCCATTTGTGTAATCTTTGGGTTTTGCCAAGTTTAATATACTTGTTTTCAGGGAGAATTGGAGCATCAACTTCTTCAAGCTAACCCTATCCTTGAAGCATTCGGTAATTCGAAAACTGTGAAAAATGACAATTCTTCCCGTTTCGTAAGTTTTATCAAATTTCAGGAACAAACAATCAAATTTATATTTAGGGTAAATTCATCAGAATCAATTTCGACATGTCTGGATACATCAGTGGTGCCAACATTGAGTTTTACCTTTTGGAAAAATCACGTGTACTCAGACAAGCTCATGATGAGAGAAGTTTTCATGTTTTCTATCAAATTTTGAGAGGATGTAGTGCTCAAGAGAAAAGTGAGTAATCTTCTACAGATTCCTGTAACAAGATTCTTTTTTTTTAGATGATTATTTATTGGAAAGCGTTGATAATTATCGATTCTTGGTCAATCATGGAATCACACTTCCAAACGTTGATGATGTTCAAGAATTCCACAGCACAATCAAATCAATGAAAATTATGGGATTCGCCGATGATGAGATTTCCTGTGAGTTTTTATCATCACATTCCGGAAAATATATTTTGTTTCTAATTTTCAGCAATCCTCCGTGTTGTCTCCGCTGTTCTCCTTTTAGGAAACCTCGAATTCTTCCAAGAGAAAAAGTCTGATCAAGCAATTCTTCCGGATGATCGTGTGATTCAAAAAATCTGTCATTTGCTTGGACTTCCAGTTATTGAATTGAGTAAAGCTTTCTTAAGACCAAGAATCAAGGTTGGACGTGAATTTGTGAACAAAGCTCAAAACAAAGAACAAGCTGAATTTGCTGTTGAAGCAATTGCCAAGGCTTGTTATGAGAGACTCTTCAAATGGTTGGTCACCAGAATTAACAAATCATTGGACAGAACTCATCGACAAGGAGCTTCTTTCATCGGAATTCTTGATATTGCTGGGTATGGTTTTTGAAAACGTTATTAATTCAAACTATTTTGTTACAGTTTCGAAATTTTCGATATCAATTCATTCGAACAAATTTGCATCAACTACACCAATGAGAAACTTCAACAATTGTTCAACAACACAATGTTCATCTTGGAGCAAGAAGAATATCAAAGAGAAGGAATTGAATGGGACTTTATTGATTTTGGATTGGATCTTCAACCAACTATTGACCTCATTGAAAAACCAATGGGTGTTTTGGCTCTGCTTGATGAAGAATGTCTTTTCCCAAAAGCAAATGACAAAACTTTTGTTGAAAAATTGCAAAAAACTCATACCAAACACCCGAAATTTATTATTCCTGATATGAGATCAAAGAGTCACTTCGCTGTTGTTCACTACGCTGGCCGTGTCGATTATTCAGCTGATCAATGGTTGATGAAAAATATGGACCCTCTTAATGAAAATGTTGTTGGTCTTATGCAAAACTCAACAGATCCATTTGTCGGAGGCATTTGGAAAGATGGTAGGTCCCAAATCAAGCAAATTATAAAATAATTTGATATGCTTCAGCTGAATTTGCAAGCATCTGCGCTGCTGAGATGAATGAGACCGCGTTCGGAATGAGATCAAGAAAGGGAATGTTCAGAACAGTTTCACAATTGCACAAAGAACAATTGACCCGATTGATGACTACACTTCGCAATACTTCCCCACATTTCGTTCGTTGTATCATTCCCAATCACGAGAAGAAGGCCGGAAAAATCAACTCAAACCTTGTTTTGGAACAATTGAGATGTAATGGAGTTTTAGAAGGAATCCGTATTTGCCGTCAAGGTTTCCCGAATCGTGTACCATTCCAAGAGTTCCGTCATCGTTATGAGATTCTGACACCTGATGTGATTCCAAAACACTTTATTGATGGAAAAGAATCAGTGAGAAAAATGATTACTGCTTTGGATATTGATGCGAATTTGTACCGAATTGGTCAATCGAAAGTGTTCTTCAGAACAGGAGTCTTGGCTCATCTGGAAGAAGAAAGAGATTTGAAATTGACCGCTTTGATCATGAATTTCCAAGCTCAATGCAGAGGATTTTTGTCAAGAAGACTTTACATGAAAAGAATGCAACAATCCAGTGCAATCCGTGTCATTCAACGTAATGGTCTTGCTTATCTCAAACTTCGCAACTGGCAATGGTGGCGACTTTTCACCAAGGTCAAGCCACTTCTTCAAGTTACCCGAACAGACGACGAGATTCGCGCTAAAGATGACGAGCTTCGCGCTACCAAAGAGCGACTCATGAAAATGGAGACTGATTTCAAGGATAATCAAAAGAAATTGGATCAAGTTTTGGTTGAACGCACAGTTATTCAAGAACAGCTTCAACAGGAAGCCGAGAATAGCGCCGAGTTAGAAGAAATTCGCAATCGTCTGCAAAGCAAGAAAGACGAGCTCGAGTATGTGGTCAATGAAATGCGTGATAGATTGGCTGAAGAAGAACAAAGAAATGAGAAAGTCAATGAGGAGCGAAGAAAACAACAAGAAACTGTTCGAGATTTGGAAGAACAGTTGGAACAAGAAGAACAAGCTCGTCAAAAACTTTTGTTGGACAAGACAAATGTTGATCAGAAATTGAGAAACCTCGAAGAACGCCTTGTCGAACTTCAAGACGCCTATGACAAATTGCTCAAAGAAAAGAAAATCCTTGAAGAGAAAGTTGAAGCTCTCACCACTCAACTTCTTGACCATGAAGAACGCGCCAAGCATGGAATCAAGGCTAAAGGACGTCTCGAGAACCAATTGCATGAATTGGAACAAGATTTGAACCGTGAACGTCAAGTTCGTGCAGAACTTGATCAACAGAAAAGAAAACTGTTGGCCGAGTTGGAAGATAGCAAAGACCACCTTGAAGAGAGAATGGGCAAAGTTGAAGAGCTCAATAACCAATTGATCAAACGAGATGAAGAACTTCAACATCAATTGACTAAGTATGATGAGGAATCTGCAAATGTTACATTGATGCAAAAACAAATGCGCGATATGCAAACAACTATCGATGAATTGCGTGAAGATATTGAGACAGAGAGAAATGCCAGAAACAAAGCGGAAGTCACCAGAAGGTAAGTATATTTACATATCTGTCATCTTGATATGTGTAGGTGACAGGTAGCTCAGACCACATCATTTATCTATTATGACCCTATATTTATATCCATTCAGAGAAGTTGTTGCTCAACTCGAAAAAGTCAAAGGTGATGTTCTCGATAAGGTTGATGAGGCGACTATGCTCCAAGATTTGATGTCGAGAAAGGATGAAGAGGTCAACAACACAAAACGTGCTTTGGAACAAGTTCAACATGTTCTCGAAGGAAAGATGGAGGAGCAAAAAGCCAAGTTCAATAGACAGATTGAGGATCTTCATGAGCAAATTGAGCAACAGAAGAAAGCTAAAGGAGCGTTGGAGAAAGTTCAATTGCAAGCTGAACAAGATAGAGTGAGTTCAAAACTGGGTTTCATGTTTTTTTCACTGAAGCTATGTAGTATAATCATGAACATATCAATTAAAAATAGCAAAGAACAAGTCTGCCAATTTCTGATAGATTTGTATTACTGTAGTTCAACGTTTATTTTTTCAACTGTTATTATTTCTAAAAAAAAATATCAGCAATGTTTCGGTAGAATTTTTTTTACAATTGGTTTCATTGCTTTTTACTTTATTCTCATTTAAATTTGGAATTATGAAATTCCTTCTTCTTTATTGAAATGATATAATTAAAAGGATAAATACATTTTCCAAAATATCATCCTGAAATCGGATATTCGTACAAAAAAAGTTTTATATTTCAGTTTTTGTTTAACTTCGTATCAAAACACATTCTTCTTCAGATATTTCACAGATTATCCCAAATGTCCAATCTTTATCTTATCAAACAATTTCAGAATGAGAGCAAAAGGGAAATTGTTTTCCAATGTTCTCAACAATTCATTTTATCATCACAAGATCTTATTCTTATTGATCATCTTACTTTTCAGGCTGATATGGTTCAAGAAATTGCATTGCTTCAATCGAGCAAATCCGAAATTGACAAGAAACGCAAAAACAACGAGGCTCATCTTATGGAACTCAACGCTAATTTGGCTGAAAGTGAAGAGCATAAACGAGCACTTATTGAGCAATTGGAAAGAGTGAGTTTATTGCCAAAAAAGTAGTTCAACCCGAAATCTCTTATTTTCAGACTCGTGAAGAATTTGATCATTTGAACCGAATTCGTGAGGAGGAAGAACATGCCTTTGGAAATATGCAGAGAAAATTGGCAGCTGCTGAAGGACAAATCCAAGAGCTCAATGAGCAGATTCAAGAAGAGACTCGCGCCAAAATTGCTCAGATCAACAAAGTTAGACAGTTGGAAGATGAGCGCAACGCACTCCTTGAAGAGAAAGATGAGGCCGAAGGATTCAGAGCTCACCTTGAGAAGGAAATCGCGATGGCCAGACAACAAGTTGGAGAAGCTAGACGGAAAGCAGAAGATGGTATCAACCAACAAATCGAAGAACTCAGAAAGAAACATTTGAGAGACATCGAGAATCTTCAACAACAATTGGAAGAGAGTGAACAACAGAAGGAGAGAATTGGTCAAAGTAAGAAGAAGGTTCAACAAGAATTCGAAGACATTGCTATGGAATTGGAAAATATCCGCAGTTCTCACCGAGATGCTGAGAAACGCCAGAAGAAGTTTGAAACTCAAATGGCTGAAGAGCGTGCCTCGGTTCAAAAAGCTCTTATTGATCGTGATGCAATTGCTCAAGAATCAAGAGATCGTGAAACCAGAATTCTCTCACTCTTGAACGAAGTAGATTTGATGAAAGAGCAATTGGAAGAATCTGATAGACATCGAAGACAACTTCAACAAGAATTGCAAGATTCAGTTAGTTTCAAATAATCCCATTCTTTCATTATCTACGTTTTTTTAGATCTCGAACAAGGATGATGTTGGAAAGAATGTACATGAATTGGAAAAAGCAAAACGTGCTCTCGAAGCTGAACTCACTGATATTCGTGTAACAATGGAAGAGCTTGAGGACAATCTTCAATGTGCTGAAGATGCTCGTCTTCGTCTTGAAGTCAATAACCAGGCGTTGAGAAGTGAAAATGAGCGCGCATTGAACAACAAAGATGTTGAAGCTGAAGAGAAACGACGCAACCTTGTTAAACAAATTCGTGATCTTGAGATTGAGTTGGAGAATGAGAGACGTGGAAGAACTGGAGCTGTTAGTCACAAAAAGAAGATGGAGTCTCACATTGGTGAACTTGAACAACAATTGGAAGTGTCGAACAGATTGAAGGAAGAATATAACAAGCAGTTGAAGAAGAACCAACAGATCATCAAGGACTACCAAATCGAATGTGAGGAAAGCAGACAATCGAAGGAAGAATATGCTGCTCAATTGAGAGATGTTGAACGACGATTGAGAGCTGTCGAAACCGAACGAGAACAACTTCGCGAAGCAAACGAAGGACTTTTGGCTATTCGCAAACAACTCGAATTCGAAAATGACGAATTGGAAGAACTTCGCTCAAAGGTACACTTTTTTTCAACATCCTGTTTTTTTCTTCAACTCTAGGGTTCTACTTTTCAGAATTTTGAAACTTTAAAAAGAAAACATGTAAGTTATTGACTCCCGCATGGAAAACAGAGAGAATGATAAAAAGAATGATCCAAATGAATGGTATGAACGGTGTGAGAGAATCCAAAGTTCTTCCCTGAATGATTTTAAAAATCAAACTATGACCCAGAGAACGACACAATTTTTAAAATCATTTTCTATGATTCTTTGAAATTTTGAAATTTCAGGGAGGTGGTATCAGCTCAGAAGAGAAACGCAGACTTGAAGCCAAGATTGCTCAACTCGAAGAAGAATTGGAAGAGGAGCAGAGCAATTGTGAAGTTGCTATTGATAAACAACGCAAAGCACAACTTCAGGTACATTTCTTTTTTTCAGTATTCCCATGCAAAAACCTTCTGAATTTATAGCTCGAACAAATCACCACTGAACTGTCAACGGAGCGCAATCTCAATCAAAAGACCGATGCCGAGAAACAAGCGTTAGAAAGAGCCTGCCGTGATCTTAAAGCCAAGATCACTGAACTCGAATCCGGTGCTCAATCTCGTGCTCGTGCTCAGATGACTGCATTGGAAGCCAAGATTCAATATTTGGAAGATCAATTGAATACTGAAAACCAAGATAAAACAGCGGCTAATAGAGCAGCAAGAAGATTGGAGAAACGTTTGAATGACATCACACAACAATTGGAAGATGAAAAACGAAATGGAGAGCAGAGCAAAGAATTGGTAAGTTTTTAAGGATGATAAAACAAACATTTTTTCTAATTTTTCAATAAAATGTGTTGTGATTTTTTGAATCATTATTTTTTCAGCTCGAGAAGTCGAACCAGAAGCAGAGAAATATGCGTCGTCAAATGGAAGAACTCGAAGAGGAATTGACCCGAGAGCGCAATAAGGTCCGAAACATTCAACGAGAAACCGATGATCTTCAAGACGCCAATGACCAACTCAGTAGAGAAATTTCAAACCTCCGCGGAAACGCGAATCGTCGCCGCGCTGAGAATTTGCGCCTTCGAAAAGCTTTCGAAATCCCTGGATCAAGTGACAATCTTGCCCGAGAGGACGAAAACGAATCAAATGTATCCGGATCCGAACATGCTGATCGAATGTCGGTTAACTAAATTCTTAAATAAGTATCTGAAAGGTCACATTGAACAACACCTCTTCTTTTTTCATCTCTTTTTCTCCAAAAAATAATCTTCAAACATATCCACTTGCTTATGATCAAAAAAAAACTGTCAATCAAATTGCTTGCTCCTACGGGGTTCTTTATGTTCCATCTGCCTATTTTTTCTTATATAATCAAAATTAAAATGTCAAAAAAAAAAACGAATCGAAGTATGTGTATTGTTAAGTTATGTGTAAACGCTTATCACTTGAGAAATATTATTTATTTTTTTGCACCTTTTTTCTGCTTTGCCGGTGGATAGAAAAATTCTAACTTTTCACTGTAAACAACTTTTCCAATAATTTTTAATTGGTTTAAATCGATTGTGTCACTTTTCATAACTATAAATAAAAAGTTTTTATATTTGTATCGTTTTAGGAGTTTTTGTTCTAGAAACAGACTTTTGGGAATTTTGAAGAAAGGGAATGTGAGGATGGAAAACGGAGATCGAAAAAATGTAAAATATGAAGAAAATTAGTGAAACATGATATTTTTGAAAACAAGGCAGAAGGCGAGGAAATAACAGTGACAACGGTTCGAATCAACTATGTGAGGTTTTACAACAATTAGATCTACATTTAAAAAAAAAGTAATCTTAGACATATCGAGAAACAACCGGAGCTTTCGGATACAATAACACAGGAACCCTATCCAAATAACCTAGAAAAGTCTGCTGGAGGAACTAGCAAACACTAGAGAACCCTAATTGAATCTGTGAAAAATGGAGAACTGTGTTCCTAGTTTCTGGTATTGGTTAAAGTGGAAGTAAATATGTGTATACATTAAATTAAATTCATAAGACATTTTAAGAAGTACCAGTGCTTCACTAGAGATGGGGGTGAAGAGAGTTGGTACGTTGCATTTGAATGAAATCGCAAATTTTTTGAAGTAAAATCCTCAAGGTATTTTTCACTGAAAAGTATAGTTTTCGAGAAACTTTTAATCAACAATTGAAATTTGGAAACGTTCCACGTATAGCTTTACGTTTAAAGTTTCCAAACTTCTAACTTTGATTTCTCGAAGGGACTTTTGAAATTATGATCTTTCATTTAAGAGCAATATGCTAACTTTCTTCACCCCACTTATAATTTCGTTTTATAGGTACGATTAAAAAATTATCATCAACAGTTTGACAGGAAAGTAATTGTGACATTTTTATTTTGGATTGTTGAATTTTTCGAGGATTTTTATTGAAAGCGAAAACAGTTAACTCATAAGTAAATTTTTAAGTGAAAAACAAACGTAAAATTTCTGAAATAACCCGAGTTCAGATGTTGCTGATATGTTCTATCTGTTTTCCAAATTTAAACTTTAAAAAAAATCATGACTTTTATTCATTTATTCTTCAATATCATCATAGATAAGGTTATTAAAAATACATAATAATTTACCATAATATTCATTCATCTACAGAAATTTTTTTTTCTACAAAACATGAATTTTAACAAGCTTACTCATTCAGTGTTTTCGTGCTCAAAAATATGATTTGACAGTTACTCTATGAACACGTCACTGCAACCTGCTTTGTTTTCCTAATACTTTTTTTATGATTTATAGTTAGATGTCCGCAGAGGAACTGAGTTGAGTCACAAATCAACTGAATCATTTTCAGTCTGAGATGTTTTGCTATATCCAAAACTCGGAGGATTTCTCAAATTTGTTTTTATCACTTCCAATACAAAAATGTCTGGGAATTATGATCGCTCATTATTTCAGATTTCCCAAATGTATAAAAAACATGATTCGTTCTCAAAATATTTTTCTCTTTTTATTCTGATGTCTGTCAACGGGTTAGAAGAGCGAACTGCCCCGCCTACTAGGGGTTTGTTTTCTCTCATTCATTCTATCATAATATCGGTTTGCTAGTTAGTTTTTTATGGAACTCACGAACCTTGAGAGGCTCCTGAGCATTTTTGAAGTTTTTTTTTAGTCAATGCTCACGATTAATTTCTCTTAGATTTCATACCCATTTCAGCATCAAACGTTTCCCCTTTTGAAGTATAGTTTTATACCCGAGTAGAACCTGGAAAGAGTCCGGTTAAAAATTATTTGAAGATAACTAGTATTTATTTTAGTTTCAAAATTTAGCTAGTTCAAATTTCAGTTAATTGCAGAGTACACTTTTTTTGTTGTTTTTTTTCCTGAACCTTTCTTTTTTCTGGCTTTGACTATTTAGGCACTTTAAAAGTAAGAAAAATAGCAGTGTGGTTATGCGTTGCCATCTAGGTTCGGTTACTTTGGGTGTCATCTTAATGTTACCGATAATGGTGCAAGTTGGTAAAGCCATTGGTGCACTGCTTGGTGTATGTTTGATGCAATTTTTTTGTTTACTTTTGTAAAAAAAAACATTTAGGCGGAAAAAATCACAAGTCGCACATAACATTTTACTGACTGTTTTTTTTTTGAAATTCTTTGTCATTTCCAATAATAGGAGTTCATTCGTTCAAAATGATTTTTGGAATTGATGAAGTCATGGTCTATTTTTTTAAAAATAGAATTGATGTCAATAGGTCCGTGGCACCTTCACATTTGGTTTTTTGAAACAGTCACTAGCCTTTTTTTGATCACTTCCAACCTTGACGTAAAACTATCGTCAAAGGAGTATTCCCAAATATAAAAAAAACTCATGATCTGTTCTAAAAATATCTCTTCGGTTCTTAGTCAGTTTCTCACAAAGCAATTCGTCAGAAATATGGTATTTTTTCTCAAATTCCATTGAGAAATTCATTTTCTTGGGTTGATCATAATGATGTCACCTTTCTTCATAATATGAATGTCAAAAGGTCTCCTTTTTATTGATTTGTAGTACAGTGGTTTCGCTTGCAATAAAAAAAACAACAGATTTTTGTGATCACATTTTATGCGGGTCCAATTTTCATAATCTGCATTTTTATCTAACATAATTGTTATTCGGAATTGCCAACCCTCGGGAGACTTACCAGGGTTGTTTTTATCACTCACTCATATCACTGCTATGCCTCCTCATTATTTTCGTTTGTGCTGAATCAATAATTTACCTGAAATTTTTTTTCATCGAATTGTTTGATATATTCCAGATGTCCAATTTAACACAGCTTGGAGCTGCGGAAGATGAAACGCTGTTCGTCGGATTAAACTACAATATGAATTTGATTTTCGGATTCATTGCCACTATTTTCACAATCGTCTCTTCATTCTTCGCGATTCAAACGATGAAAGACTGCATCATGCTTCCAAAGACTGCTAGATACATTTTGAAGTTTGCGTTGATCAATGGCTTGGTAAATCTCGCGAATTCATTAATCACACGGGTTAGTTCATTTGAGTCTACCGTGACAAAATGTTCTGAGTTTTTTGAAAATGTCTAAGCTAGAGAGGCTGTTTTTTGAAAGTTAGACAGAGATTTTCCCAATAATTTGCTTTTTTAGTGAGATTTGACAGTCTAATTGCTGATCTTTTTCGATTACTTTTTTAAATATAATTTTGTGTTGATTTTCAGCTTGCCACTTTCATTCATGGTACTTGGCGAGAAAATCCCCGTAACTTGTTTCTCGAAGCTGAAGAATGCAAAATATTTGGATATATCAATATTGTGACATCAACTTTCACATTTTCTTCATTGATTGGGTTGACAATTGACAGACTCGTTTTTACATTGGTTCGAAGAATTTACATAACCTATGAACACATAATCATCTATTTGGTGAGCTTTATTACATTTCTAAGTGCTCTGGTTGTGGGACTATATGCATTTTACAAAGTTGCCGTGAAAGAAAATTTACCAGTTTGTTTCTATCTTCCATTGGAAACAGTCGATCGACTAAATCTGTATTCAACTGTGTTCATCTTTTTTTCAGTCATCATTAATGCCGTAATATTCTTCTACATAAAATATCTCGAATCACGGTAAAAATATTCAGCCTTAGGAGTAATGAAAAGTTGTTTTTTAGACCACAGGCATCTGGATTTTCTTTCAAAGTTAAATTCCAATTGATACAAAACACCATGGCTGCCCAAATCATTTTCACAATCAGTTTGGTGCAACTTTTCTCGATCGCGCTAACTGTAATCCCGAAAATCATATTCCTTGGACTTGATTTTTCTTATGAGCTATCGCATGCAAGTATTCCATGGCTTTCGGTGAGTTACATAAATATCTGAAATTGATGAAGTGATGAAAAACAGAAGTTTCCAATGAGCACAGAGCTGAGAAATGCAGCATTTTTCTGTATTGACAGTGATTATGACCAATATCCAAACAAGGATTGAATTTCATGCACAGCTGCAGTTTTGTTTTCCAATTCGTCCATCCATTTCCTTTCCTTATACAAACTTTAATATGTTTAAAGGTTTCCTTTTTTACAGGGTTTGGCATACAGTCAGATTTCTCTTCCAATTGCAATTATTATTATAATGAGACGAGTGATTGCAAACAGACAAGAAGCTTTTGCTCAAATCCAGACGGACATGGAGAACCAGGATATACGTTTAAAAGAGGCAAGAGAGAAATGGATTGCGACACATTGATGAAATATTGAGAAGTTTTTCGAAGATATTTGAGTTCACAATATGGTGTTGTTTATGAACTATCGATTCCTATATTGAATCCTTTATTTTTTTACATCAACTTAAATTTAAAAAATTAAAAATCTATCTTTTTATATTATTGTTTACATGATTGATATTGTAGTTTTGTGAAATTTTGAAAATTCTCCTCAGACCCCTTTTTCGAACTTATCTTTTCTCTGAACTACCTTACATTCAGAATGTGAAAATTGGGTATGTTCAATTTTTTGGATGACTTTGAAATTTTTTGGATGACTTTAAAAAAAACATAAAAAAACCCATAAATTCAAAAATTCCAAAAAAAATTTAAAAAATCAAAAAAAAATCAAAAATAAGACTTTTGTATTATTGTAGTTACATGTTTGATTTTGTGGATTTGTGAAATTTTGAAAATTCTCTCTGGACCCTTTCCAATGTATCGTTTCTCTCTTATCGAAACTACCTTTTCTCCCCCAGCAAAATTACATTTTCTTCCTTATCGAACCTACCGTTTTTTTCCGAACAATGTTAAAGGCTTTCTGTATGATTGTAGAGTTAACATTTTTAATATGATAATTTTGTGTATTTTTGAAAATTTTCATTTTACCCTTCTTTTTTTACATTAGCTTATAATATTAAGTATTTCAATACGTATATTCCAAAAATATATCTATTATTCATATGATTTTTGATTATCTTGATTTACTTTCTTTATTGTGAAATTTTGATAACTATGATTGAAATTACTTTGATGTTTTACTATTTCTCCCTACATTTGTGATAACTCAAAGTTGAAATTACCCTTTTTTTTGCAAATAAAAAACACATTTTGAAATGTACTTTATATATTTGTGATGTACTGTAAAAACATTGGTATAGATGTGTGAATTGAGTGTCAACTAGCAGGAAGTTTATATTAAATGTCATTTCAAGACCAAACAATTATGATAATTTTATGTTATATGGTTCAACAAAAATCTATTTCTGTTTCTAGCTTTCATTCAAGAAACGAAAATTATAGATTACGTTGACAAAAAATTTAGTACACACTTTTGTTCTCCTATTACTGCTATGGGGATTGACTAAAAAAAATTTTTGCATGTTTCAAAAAAAAAATTCCTGTGAAAAATCATAGAAAACAGTAAAACTAACATAAAATTTATTCACAATTAAACAACATGAGGTTAAAAAATATATAGAAGGTAGATTGTGGTGATGTAATTAGGGAGGAGTAATCGAAAAAGCAACATCACTGATTTTGAGAATGACAAACATTCACAACATCATTTGCTGAATTTTGTGCTTCATCAAACTGAGAATGGCTTCCGCGTCTTCCGCCGAATTATGACCAAAAGTGGCACTGTTATTCCTTTGAATTTGTTTTCCAAGAACTTCAGATGACAGCTGTCGAAGAGAAACTTTTCTTCCATTTCTCAAATACATGACGGCAGTGTCCACCACATTGTGGTGCACTAAGCGCAATGCTTTCAAATCGCACTCTAATGAATGTCCCTCAAGCAAAGTTTCCGAATTGATAAACTTCAATAACTTGAGTCGACACTGAAATTGAATTTATACATTTTCGAAACGTTTAAAAATACACTACCGATTCTAAATTATCTTTTGCGTCATTAACTTGCTTAAGTGTCAATCCACTGTATCGCGTGTTTGCATCCAAAACTTTAGTTGGGGGTTTTACTATAACATCGAGAACCAAAACACTATCAAAATCCGTGACTGATAGCCGAGCTAATGCAAGCCCTTTAACTGTATAGACCATCTCACAATCGATTGCATAGATCTGGAAAAAAACATATTTATTCAATTAAATCAAAACAATGAAACATACTTCTTTACTACGCATATCTTGGTCTCCTTGTGGTGGCTCAGATTTAACAAATTCATAAAGCAGAGACACCGGCATTTGTTTGGTGATATGTACTGTTATCACATCTTTTGCTCTTGTTTGATAAGAACATGCTCCGATCGGACCATTTGCTCCCATCGAAATTATTTTGTAACATCTACAGCATTGTCTCAATGGGTTGAGGCTTTGAACGAACTTTCCTGCTGGTTCATATGGAGTTTCTTGAATTGTCACTTTACAGGTCTCATCATCTTCAAAGTATGGATAGCCGTTGTTTTTCATTTCTTCCGACGATAGTTTTTAATATTTGAAAACGTAGTCGTAGATGTCTTCGGATGTCATAGAAGCAAAACAACTTCGGAAACCCCAAGGGTTCGAAAGATTTCTTTCTGAAAACTGATTTTGTTCATTCTAGTTTCAAAGCCAGGAACAATAGTTTATTTCTTTCTCGAATTTTTTCACCCGCGAATACTATATAAAGAAAACGCCTCCAAAACTCACCGTTAATGAAAATGATGCTGAACTATTCTGTCTGTTCGGTGATCCAGATGAGTCTCTTGATGTTGTAGAGTTGTATCCGCTTTCATCCAAATTAGAGCTCTGTCTTCTTTGGTTGTCATGTTGGTCCTCTTTTTGACTCTTTTGATGTTGTTTTTCCACTGAAGCTTGCACCACATCAGCCCAACAGACATACTTTTGTTCCGTTTGCTGTTTGGATTCGACTATTCCCATATTCAAACTTGCCATTGTTTTGTTGATGTGTCAACATTAGAAGCTTCGCCAAACTCGTTCATTCTTGAAACCCGATTGTGAGCTGTAAAAAAACAAGCATGTAAAATAAGCTAAACACCTGATTCATATTTTGAAATACTTTTTCATTTTTTTTTATTGAAAACCTATCTTGAGTGTTTTATCCTAATAGAGGTCTATTCATTCAAAATAAACTAGATGATTAATTTTTAGGGGGTACAACAATACACTTTTCCTCAATTCTAGTTCTTTTTTTGCATGATCATTAAATACGTATTCAAAAAAAGGTAGACAAGATAGAACACTGGAAAAAGTAAAGCTTTTTTGAAATGATGATAAAAAAGGTCATCCATTTTAATTGGCACTTTCGGTCTACAATTTCAAAGTTTTTTGACTCATTGGAAACCGTCATGCTTTTTTTTGAAGCTAAAGTTTTTTTGAAGATATCAAGCAACACGTATTTCAACATCATATGAAATAGAAAATATTATCAATATGTGAAAAACTAATTTTAACAAAACAAAATGTTTCATACGAGTACTCCGGGATGTTTTCAAAACGTCATAGTGTTATTCCTATACGTAGTTCATTTTTTAGGATCTCAAGTCAAAAGTTAAAAAAAATTTCTATTTTAAAACCTAGCTTCACGATATTTTTTTCTTCAAAAAGTATCAACATCCTACTAAATTGAATGTTGCAGATTTATATGTAATTCGAAAAAGTGCACTTTCTTCTGTAGGTTTTGTAATTGTTTTTCAAAATTGACAAACGAGGATATAAAAGTCATCAAGAGATTATACAGTTTTATCATTCTGGGCATATTATTGGAATTCATTTATTTACTGACTCATACCATTGGATATCTGTTTTTCGAAAAATCATGAAAGGGTTATGATTTAAGGCCGGAGAGCATGATTGAACATAATTCGAATATCTTCGGAAATACGTGGTCAGGATGATGCGGAACTGAAACCGAAGCGTTCCAGGTATTCAAAAACCCTAACTATTTTTGAAACAAAATATAATCGAAACTAAGTTTAAATTAATGAATTTGAAAAAGCGATTAAATCCTCAGAAAAAATTGAAACTGTTTGTTACTATTTGATCTGATTTAGAACATAATTCTGATATTCACAAGATGTTGGTTCCAGACAAGAAGCCTGGAGTGAAATGACTGAACAAGTTGTTATAGAATGAAAAAAGCTACTGTGATATAATAAGACTTTAAATATTTTTATAGAACTTCAAGAATTAATTTCCAATTGTTTTTTTTTTCGCGAAGACACGCACGTGAAAAACTTCTAAGTAAAAAAGTCAAGTAAAAAATTCATACCTTAGTTTCATATGAATAATCTATAGTCTTTTATTATAACACAGTTGCTCTTTCATTTGAAATAAAGTTTTCGTGTGCCTTCACTCCATCTTCAGCAATAAAAAAACAAAACTAATTTCGATGAACTACATGTATATTTTAATTGATAATGGTGACTTGAAGGAATAAAGTTGTAAAGAACAACATAATGCGTATGGCAAGATATAAAGAAGCACAAAAAGTTATTTTGAATAATGAAAATATCAAAGTTAATGATAGTGATAAAAATTATGACTTTTAGCACAGAAATAGCAACTGTAACTAATTTTGCGCAATTCTTGAGAGCAAAACCAGTTTTAAGAAGCACATATCAAAACAATATTCAGTTCTTTTTTGTCTGGCTATTTCATCCCTTTTTTATCGACTTGGCAACATTTCGGGGGAAATCGGCATACCTTTCAAAACAGGTGCAATTTCGGATAAGAAAAAAAGGCTGTTATGTTTAGCAACAAAAAAAATGTTCCAAAAGAAAGGAAAGAGGTGGCAATATTTTTCGGAGACATTTGTTAGGGATTTTCTGAATCAAAATATGAATATTTTTTTGAAGTATCAAGATAATAAGAAAAAACAGCTAAAATATTAAAAAAAAAAAAAGGACATTTCACGTTTTCCACAACCACAACGATCGTATTAAAAAAAACTTTCTGCTTCATTGTGTGATGATAAATTATATTTGTGTCTGGAAATAGTTTTTACAAAAGCTGAATGTTAGCTTACATTATGAAAAAGTGAACTATAAGAATATAATTCATAAATATAGAACAAAAACAAAAATTGTTGAGCACAAAAAATTGTTTCACCATGCATGAAGATAGCCATATTGCTACTTTTTTAGAAGTTATATAATTCTTATTTCGAAGGGAAAATCAAGAGTCAAAAAGACTCAGAAACCATGTATGAAGTTATTTTTGTATTTTTATAATTCGAATTTGTTATGTACAGCCACAAATAATAAAAAAATTTTATCAATATGAAAAACGCCAGATCTTATTGCAGTCCTACGTGTTTCAATTGTTCGAGTAAAAAAATGTATACATTTCTATACTTTTTGATTGTTCGAAGTACATTAGGAGCAATTATTTATCATAAATTTGTGTTATCCAACCAGTAAAAAAATGAAAAGGCAACAAAAAAAACATAAAAACCTCTAATAATACTTATTCTTTAATTCTAGTAAAACAGTATTTTTCAGTTTCTTCAAACAATTTTTGTACTCGATGTTAGATCTATAGGTTTCCAGTCCTTCCGATGGCTGATGATTTTGATGGATCAGGTAGGTTGAAGATGCCACTTTGAAGACATATCTGAATTTTTTTCTTTAAATGTCTTATAAACAAAAGAAGAAAGCTAACTTTTCATGATGAATTCGTAAAATATGGGCCATTTTGTTCCATCCAAAACCACCGAAACGTTCATCAAACATCGGTGCTGTTGATTTTTCAATAATGATATATGGTTCATATCCGGGTTGCCATTCAATTACATAAATATTTTTAGATGATTTCCATTTTGATATATTTGTCGCGTTGTGACCTTTTGGCCAAATATCACTCCGAAATGATCTGATCATTTTATCATCCAACATTTCTACTGTTTCATTTTTATTCATTGGTAATGTTTTTGAACTGAACTCCATCAAATAGTTCCAACTTGAGAATTCGAAAGAGGGTAGAATCAAGACTTCATGCTTACCAAGCTTCATAGTTTCTTCGAAAAGCGTCTCATAAACTTAAATGAATATTTTTGATTGTTGGAGCAAAAAATAGTGACTTACTTCCAAGGAGTATAAAATCTGCGTCAATTAGGATAACTTTTTTGAAGTTACCATACTTGATTGCCACGTTTCTCAAAAAATTTATTGGGAAAATTGATTCTGAATTCTTGTACACAAAATGAACTGCTATATCTGAACGATTGATATTTGACAAGACATCGAAAACATTTTTCTGAAATTTGTTTGTTTCTGAATTTTTAAAAAGTTGTTTTGAAACTTACAAGTTCATCATCCGATCCATAAACTGCTACCGATATTGGATGATTCCAAAATTCTATCATTTTCAAGAAGTGACTCAGACGATCAGCAGAAAGTTGAACACAAACTCCAAGTTCTTTCTCATCAGAATTATTTCCTAGCACAAATGGAAACGTGACGAAGTTCTTGGATGGGATGTAAACTTCACAACCAGTTCTAACAGGAAACTGAAAATCTTCATTCTCTAATGATATATTCCGCATTGTACATATATTTGTATTGAGTGCAAAACAGCACAAACGAAGAAATGTTTTCTAAAACTCACATCTGTTATATTTTCTCGAATCATTTTCAAATATGTTACTTCCTGCGACGCTACAGATTTTTCATAAACATTGAATTCCTTATCAGGCCAGTTGAAATGATGAATTTTTGGTTCATGATGACATATATTCATCCTTTTAAACTGATAATTATATGCGCAGTGTAATTTGTATACCCAGCTAGGATGCTCATAGATGATTGCGTTGTAGATATCCTGAAATGCAACGTTAGATATGTTTCAAAAAAAAAAGTTTTTTTTTATGTTTAAAAACTTCCAAGTTACCTGATCTGCTAGCGTCACGGATTTATAATGCTTCAGATGTTTCATAAGAGTTTCTCTCCATAACTTATCCCAATTAACATTCTGTTGAAGAAGTTTTTTAATATCAAGAAGAATGACACCACTATTAAATCCTCTACCCTGTAAATCATATAATATTGAAAGATGCAAGAGAAAAAACTCACCAAAGCTGGCCACACATTAGGTCTATCCAACATATAATATTCTCCAAAGTTTTCGGTCATTGCGATAAACTGATTGTTGGTCATCTTTTGAAAAAAACTTGACAATTCTCGAATATCACATCGTAGTAATGTATCGGCATCGAGGAAAATCACCTAAAAAATGCAGACTAATACCAGGAGAAGACTGATAAAAAAAACATAAAATTTGGTTTATTTTTCGAGTAGAAAAATTCAGTATTGTAATACTTTGTATCACATGAATTCATAAAAAGCGGAGTTTTCAAAATATGGTTATATTTCTTACCTTGTCTCTTTTTATAACACTTGGAATCATGATTTTCATTAAACCATAAACTTTGGAATAATGATAATTTCGTATCCAAGAAACTTCTTTGATCTGTTCATTAATGTCGTAAAGTGTGAAGTTGACTGTAAAAATAAACATATACACAGGTCAGTGCTTTTGAAAATGTACAATTTTGTTTTAGATTGGGGAAGAAAGCAGTTTTCTTTCATTGACCGTTTGAACTGAACGTTTGTCAAAAATTCAAACTAGTTTTTCAAGAAATTTTTTCGTTAGAAATTAGGTGAGTTTCAATTTTTGTTTCTAAATCACTCCATGAAAAAACCAGAGGGACATCACTCATACTAAACTATTCATAAAGAACACAGAAAAACTAACCATCAGGAAGTTTCCAGGTAGATAACAGAGTATAGAGTGAAGCGTTTGATGTTTCATCAACAAAAATATGCAAATCCAAAGCTGCAGAAGTATGTGAAAAAACACTTTTTAAATGTGTCAAAAACTGAAAACGTGTCCATTTCAAACCGGCAATAGTATATACAAGTGAAACAACTTCTTTAGATTGGAAGAACTCCGGTTCAGAAATAATTCTTGGGTGATATTGAAAACCTGAAAAAAAACATTTTTTAATGAAATTTTTTCTTCAAATTTAACTTACTTTCATGAAACATGAATAATGTGAATGTGAGAATTAGCAGAACTGCTAACATTTCTTTTGAGCCCATAGTCTGCAATGAGGAGATGAACAAGAAAAAAAACTAATAAAGATGTCAACGAGAAAAATAAGAAAACAAATAGATGAAGTCGAAAAATGAACACAACATTTTATAGGTCCAATAAAAGCAAAAGAAAAGAAAAGAAGCAGGAAGAATTTCAAGATTTGATTCGTATTCATTGGTTTCCGGTATCCTCTCGTCTTCATCTAATCAAGAAACCGAAACTTGTGCCTTATTTTTTATGTATAAAGAATGTGTAATTATTTGTAGGGTTATATGATACTATGAAAAAAGTGCAATAAGTAATAGAAGCATAAAAAGAAATAAATAAGCACTCATATGATTTGATTAAGAATTTATTGAATTGCCTTATGTGCAAAGAGAAAAAGAAGGAGAAGAAGATAAATGATCATATGTTCTATTTTTTTGTTCTGTTTCCGCTTGAAATGTGTTATATGATACATCTCAATCAAAATGATGTGCTGTTGAAATAAACGAGCAATACTAAATTAGAAGATGAAGAAAAAAGACATGCGCAGAAATATATGAAATGTCACAATGGATTTGGATGAAATGCCTGTTTTGTGGGGAGAGAGTTGTGACACGCACGCATACAAGAAAAAATGACTTGGACACGTAGATTATTCATGTGCATTTTAAAGTTCTCTTTTTTTCTTGTTTTGCTTCTTGCCATTGTTTTGTCACTATGATTGAATATGTGTGAACAACTAATGTCAGGCAAGAATACATACGGGATGAAGACTTCATTAAACGTTTTGAGCAAAAAAAAAAAATAAAAAAAAAACTAATTTTGAAATGTGAAGGTTTCAACGACAGATGTACATAGTAGTCCATATATTATTAATTCATAGTAGGTCATTCAACGAAATAATGATTAATTGAAAAAAATTTTCAACTTATTTCAATATCACCTACTATTTTCTCTGTTCAAAATACATATTTTTTGATGTTGGTCTGTCTGAATAACAAATAGTAAACTTTATTTGAAATCAGAATTAAAGAACTTTTCTGAGCGCATAGAACAAAGTGTAACTTCGAAATAAATTATACATATATGAATATTTGACAATTGTTTTCAGATAACAGTTTTTTGTGAAAATATCTCGAAGATTTTTCAAAGGTGCGGGGTTGATGAAAAAATTCAAAAAATTGGACAAAAGATGTTGTTTTGAAACTTAAAAATCAGTTAAAAAATTGTCAAATGTTTTTTCGTTATTGATCAGTTAATAGGCTTGTGCAAAAATGTTTGTCACTCAAAATCTATAAAAATAAGCCTACCCCACAAAATAGAAAATCGAATATATAACAATCTTATGACTATTGAAACTACATGCAATATAAGCACTTTGACCGAAAAGGAAAAAAAAACTACGTTTTTTATACAAATCAAACCGGAAGTTCACTGAACCATTCTTGGCTAGGTTTAGAACTTTTGAAAACAGAAAAAACTGAACATTTTCACGGAAAAGAAAAAATATAATTGAATTTGGAACAAATAGTACATCTTTTTAATCAAATTAACTATGGAGTAGCAGCTAAATGTTTCTTGGACGGGAGTTGTGCATCTACAAATTGTTGATGTTCCGAATAGACATTTCTTGGGCCACAATCTAACATTTTTTCAGAAGAACGGCCAGGGTAACATTCTCATTCATGAGACGGCTCTAATTTTGTTTGATCAAAAATCCTCTTCGATTATTTGACTTTTTGTCCTTCAAAAGTCTTATCAATTTTTGAAATTCAGTAAATAACGAACACAAAAATACAATGTGTAAAACTTTGATTGTTTTAATTCCAACAAGTTTTCTTCCACCCCGATATCATTTTCCTTTTTTTTTTGTTTTTCACTTCAAAAAAAAAGCGATGAAAAAATATATAATTTTTCTCCTTTTTATCAATGCTTCATATTCTCAATTCGATTTTCTCAATAATATGGGAATAGGTGGTGGGTGGAGTAACAATGGACCTCCGCCACTTTCACCAAATGGCCCTCGACCAGGTTCACCACTAGCTAATTTGTTTGGTGAAGTGAATGGTATGATTCATGGAATATCGGATCAACTTGGAAGAATGGCACAGGGATTGGATGTGAATAATGATCTAAAAGGTATGATGAGAGGACCACGACCAGGCGGAGAAGAATGGAATGCACATGCAAGAAGATTTTGTAGAAGATTCCCAGGTCATCCAAAATGCAGGCAAGTCAATTGTGTTTTTTGTAAGAACAAAGTTCATCTATTCTATCCTATCGGGTTTTTGAATTTTTTGAACTGTCAAAACAGTGAAACTCAATGCTTCTAAAAAATAATAATCAATTTAACACTTGCGATTGTTAATAGCAAATTGTTTTTTAACACCAGTAGTTTCTAGAATCACATTTCTTGAATTTTTTGTAACAAAATTTTTCTATTGAAAATTATTAGCAATCAGCAACAATTAGGAATGGTTCATCAATATCATAATAATTTCTATTTTCAAGTTCAAAAAGCCGTAGAAAGTAAATAGGTTCTTTAGTTCAAAAAATATTTGTTCTTCATAGTGTCTTAGAGTTTCTTACTCAGTCCCACATGGAACAAACTCATTGATGAATTCAAATATCATAGTGAGGAAAACCTAAAATCAAAAACTATATCAGTTAATCCATTTTTTTTCCAGTGGTGGCCTTCCAACATTTGATGATATTTCGCAAATTCTTAATGGCATTGTTATGGATAGTGGAAAATGGCTTCCAAAAGTTCCAATGCTCAACATTCGTGATCCTCTAGCTGGAATCGATGCAAACTTGAGAGGTGCACTTAGTGGTATTGCACTTCAATTTGGACAAATTGGACAACAAATTGCAGATAACATCAAAGTGATATACCATGTAACATTTTCAAAAAATATATTATTTTTAGGGAATCTGTGCACGTACAAACTGCAAAGCTCAATCAGCTCAAAATGATCAAATAAAGCAAGCGATTCTGCAACAAGCAGTTAACTTCGAAAAGAAAGTATTTGGAAATGATGTCGCTGACAAGATAAATCTTCGATTTGATAGAACTTTACAACTAAAGCAAGCCTTATTGGAGAAAGCCAATCTAAAAGGTGTTGTTGCTCCAGAAGACAATGGTATTTTTGATAAAGATCTCTTACTCACCGAACAACAAGCCAATTATATGTTGAATGAACTGGGAAAAGGAGGAGAAGGAGCGATTCCTCAACCAGGAAGTAACATTGGAAAACGTGCTTCGATATTCTTCGAAGAAAACATTGTCCAAAAATGGCCTACCAATGCACCAATACCGTATACTTTCGATTCTTCATTGGATGATTTAGACAAAAACGACGTTAGAAATGCAATCTCAGAAATTGAGAAAAAAACTTGTATTCGGTTCAACTATATGGCTGTTGCACCAAAGGGAAATCACATTAATTACCAAAAGGTCAACTCTCCATCCTTGTGAGTGAAAGAAAGTTTTTTTCTGAATTTTATGAGGGATTTCAGCTGTGGACTTTCATATATCGGAAGAGTAGATCCTGCAAACCCTGTTTATTTGAGCTTTCAATGTGGAAACGTAAGATAATAGAAATGAATTAATTCTGATTTCTGTATTTAGGGGAGAGGTGTTGCAGTACATGAGACAATGCACGCTCTTGGGGTAAATCATCAACATCTGAGAATGGATCGAGATAAACATATCAAGGTGAAGGAATAGAACAAAAAACCTGTTGGTTAAAAAAAACAACGCCAACAACAACAACAAAAAACGCTGAAAATACATTAAAGCTATATATTTTTTGACAATAT
This sequence comes from Caenorhabditis sp. 38 MB-2015, assembly GCA_900536415.3. Classification (NCBI taxonomy): domain Eukaryota; kingdom Metazoa; phylum Nematoda; class Chromadorea; order Rhabditida; family Rhabditidae; genus Caenorhabditis; species Caenorhabditis quiockensis. Next base: position 116,485 of record LR550461.1, on the reverse strand, counting down.
TCATGTAGATATCAGCTCATAATTCCTCAGGTAGTTTACTTACAAAAAGTTTTGAAAACGTTCTCCCCATTTCTTTACTCAATTTTATAAAGTTTATGAGTTGGAAACAGGGTTTCGGACAAAGGAACTTTTTCTTAAAGGGCGACTGCACTTTCTCTTCTGAAAGAGCTGTGCATTTTTGCGTGTTTTTTATTGTTCTGGTTGTGTGTGCGCAGACAAGGCAGTTTTTTTGAAAAGCAGTGTGTGCGGTAGAGCACGCTTGCTCGCGGTGTTGGCTCCGCGGATTTTTTTGGTTTTCCCTTATTAACTGACGCGTACAGTCAAATCTGATTTTTTTTCTCATACGAATTGGTAATCACAAAACTGAAACAAAGAGAATAAGCAAAACTTGTAGTGATAATGCAGTCGCCCTTTAAAGTTTATGTATTACTGCGTTAGCTCATAAAGCTTCAAACCCATTGGAGATAGTTCGAGAAAACACTTTCACGAGTCAATTTCGGTTTTTTTATTTTAAGTCGTTCAACATTTTCACATGCCATATTTTTTCAGGTCGATTGGAGTAATATCAATCCTCAGCAATATGATGCCTTTGTTGTAGCTGATTCCAAGCTCTACACAACTTATGGTGTTAAATATGCGTATGACAGTATTATGCACTATAATGCTTACACTGCAGCTGTCAATATTGCTAAACCCACAATGATTCCTCTTGTCAACCAACAGGCTAATATTGGACTACTGGGACAACGCGCACAAATGAGTGCTGCCGATGTAGAAATATTGACTAAAATGTATTGTAAACCTGCAGGTAACGTCATGATTTTTCCTGGAGAATGAATTTAAGTCATTTGTTTTCAGGATGTGATGATAAAAATGTTTATTGTGGTGCTTGGGCATTAATCGACTTGTGCAACAACCCGAACCATAATGTTTGGATGAAAAGTAATTGTAAGAAAAGCTGTAATTTTTGTTAAACAGTTTATTAAACAAATTTGAACCATAAAACATGATTTATGCAAATGAGTATGATTATGCAATGCTCGCATCTTTGATGGAGCTTCCACCTGGGTACCTTCCAGAGACACGTTCGAACACAACAACATCATCCTCGTCAGATTCGCTGTTCTCAGCTTGTTTGGTTCTTCTAGTTTTCGAACCTGTTTTTCTTCTGAAAAAAAAACATTATGAATAAATATGATGTGAATGAGAACTTACTCAAGGAAATCATGACATTCAAGGCAGAGAGCACGGAGTCCGACAAGTTGACCAGCCTTGAACATGAAAACGGACGCACAGACCACGGCAATTACGAACTACAAAAAATATTCGTTATTTTATTCTAAAGTCACAGCTTACTACGTATTCTATTTTTGTTAGCTCGCAGTATGAATTGGTTTTGAGGAAGGCGCAAGTGGAAGTTTGAATATACAAATGTTCTTTTGAATGACGAGCTCCGAAAGACAGAAACAATGAGATGAACATGGTGACAAACATCAGGAAAACTGTGAGCACGGTTAACAACTGAAAAAGAAACAAATCGAAATATCCAAAAAATTGTCACTACCCATGAAAAAATGACGAACACGAATCGGCTCAAGTTCATTGTCACAAGTCCAAACATAGCGTAAATCGTGGAAAGAACCATGGCAAAGACAGTTAGAAGGGTGACAACGTGAGCGGCAGATACTGAAATGGCTGGAACTATGTATTTAAATTCAAAATTTTAGAAGAGAGCCACTTACACCAGACTGAACTGTTCATTTGAAGATGAAGTATGTTGAACATGATACTGATATAAACCGTCAAATCAATGATCAAGGAGAACGAGATAAGAATCTGGAAATGATGTTTTTTTGCTCATCCATTACTTAACTTTATTTATTTTTCAAAACATCCAATAACAGTTTTACTGTAAAATGGTTTTGAACGGAGAGCTCACATTTATTATATATTTTTGCTAGAGCCGAGCACAATGTTTTCAAAGCTATGTCATCATTTATGATGTAATAAATCATTGCGAGTGTTTCGCATTCTATAGTTTATTCCGAATTATTCTTGTTTTTTTTTTTGCATTTCGCAAATTATCCCATCTTGTTCCAAAAAATAAAAAAAATATGCAGAGAACCACAAAATCATATAAAAAATCGCATTCCACATGATTTAATTATTTTGTGAATTGATAATGTGATAGTTTATTGATCTTGATATTTCATCATCCAAGGGAAGAAAAATATTATTGTAAATAATATCGAAACAAAAAAGTCGATCTACTCTTCATAAAAATATGAGACATTAAGAATGACTAATTACATATATTGACTAATTACACATATTGTCAGGCCTAAATAAAGCCACATGAAAAAGGATATTTGAGAGACTTGTCTGCTGCCAAAGCACCTCTGTGAAATTCGGAATGAAGTTTTGAAGCTCTCTCATTATAATTCAAATGTTGTTCTTGGTTCTACTAAAAAACTAAGACCTATCGTGAAATTCGTTTTGTAATTGATAACTCTTAAAAACTAATGAATATCTTATTTTTTATGATGAATATTTTCCTATTTTCATTTCTCACAAAATATACGGTTATTGGATGGAACTAAAACCCCAGCTCTCCTATTTTTAGTTTTTTGTGCAGTTGGTAATCATCGGATTTTTCACTCTTTTCAACATCCATCAAAATTGAACACCGATAATAAGAAGAGTTTATTATTCTTACCTTATTTTTTGCAAATTTTCCAGCTGGGATGTTGCCGAACTCGGTGTTCTCCTCCATTAACACTATATCCACCACTGCCGACTGATTAACATTCCCCATCCTTTTCATCAACTTGAAAAATGTTTTTTTTCTGTTTTCAAGAACGAATCAAAATAAAATAAAACCAAGAGCGAGCAAAATGAACGATGCCGTGCCGATTTTGCCCCACCCCCAATCATGTATCGATTTTTCATTATTCCGACATCACAACCAAAGGAGAAAACAAAAAAAGAAGACGAACGGGAAACCATTAAACTGTTTATTTGAATATTAGTATGAAGAAAATCATACACACACACACACACTTTGTTTTTTTTTACATGGAAAAATCAATAGTCAAGAACATTCTTCTTCTCATTCCGTAAAAATATGATATTCGGAAGTCGCATTCCCATTCGCCTCTTCTCCATATGTTGATCAAAACTGCTGTCTTTGAATTTGATCAAATTCGGGAGCCTTAGCCCAATTCTACGTTTGTCCACGGATGATTTGTATTGCATAAAATTCGGAAGTTTCAATCCTGAAAAATAAAAGAAAATTCTTTCACACACTCAATCAAAATACCTATACTTTGTGCTTTGAATTGATTTGATCTAGCATATGTTTGTGGAAATGTAGTGGCCGTAACACACAAGACCATCACAACCAGAATGATACCCCTGATGAGCATATTGTCTGAAAAATGAACCATGTAAATATACACGAAGAAAAAAAAATGAAGAAGCAAATAAAAGTTTGTCGTCCTTAAATGAAAAACGAAATGAATGGTCTGCAGGATGTTGAGCCAAATGCCATCTTATTGATATTCAAGTCATAGAAAAGTATGAGTTGAGAATTTCAATTTTTATTTCGAGACAATTTTATTACATGCATTATAAAAAATGGTTCAAGTTATATAGAACAGAAAACCATTATAATTTAGAATTTAGATTCATCATTTTCGTTTATTGTAACCAATGGATGTTCTTCGGCGTTTTGAGACATTGTCAATCCACATTCTTCGTCATCTACAGAAACACGCGCTGAAAAATTTAGTTTTCAAAGTAAAACTGGTACATGAATCTGGATTTTTATGTTTAATTCAACCAAAAAACCACTCAAAACACTGTTTAACAAACTTTACGAAGTGTAACAAATCTGACAAAATCTGCTTCAAAATATCATACTATTCTTCAGAGATTCATCGATGTTTTTAAAACAGTGTAATCATATTTTATTTAATATTGTTTTTTGTTTGTCACAAGATTCTCGTTTTTCCAACACATTATTTGCCATCGTGCGGGAAAAGCATAAAATAGATGTTTCGAAAATTTATTTCCAGCAGACAGTGTGTCGTTAAAAATATCAAGTCTCGAAAAAAATAACAGTGTGAAAATAGGATAAACCACTACAAAAAAAATTGATATGAACTTGCAAGCACATTTTTAGAAAAAAAATGATTATGCACAATCAAATTATGAATGAACAAAAGGAACAATATATTTGCGATATACATATGTATCACAAACATCCTGGGATTAAAAAATCATCTCAGACAACGTACACAAAAAAGTAATGTTCTACTTTTCTTTTGATGTAATAAGCATATGGAGTTTTTATTAGCTTTATATAGAAATAATCGAAACTTCCAACATAAAATTGGCTGAAATTGAACGTTATTTATAGACTTTACTTGTAGAAAATTGGAATCATCAGCTTTTAAGGATAAAATTTTTGGATCAACAAAATCATATCAATCTATACAGAAAAAATTATTTTTCGTTAAAACGTATTTTTTATGTAATATTCATATAACGTTCATAGAAACAAAAAATATTCACTTTCTTTGGAAAAAAACACATTTGTAGAATGTTCTTATGCAGTTTCGCATTTCTCATAACAATAAATGCCTTGTAAGTTCATTAATGTGATAAAACATGTTTTTTTTGTCTGAAACTTATTTCATATATCAACTCTTTTGAGTTCAGAAAAACAAACTGAAAGTGACTTTTTGTTCAATGCTGATAGGTTTTCTAATTTTCAGATTTTTTCTTGTTGTCTTTTCCAGAACTATTCTTTCTGAACCTACTTGAGCTTGATTGTCCATCTTCGGACACGGAATGTACACCAAGTGTGGTAATTGCTGAGTGAATCAACCCTTGTTTAGTCGCTTTCGCACGCACTGACGTTTTTCTACCAAACATACTCTGTCTTTTTGTTCTGAAAATCTGATGTCAATAAATCTTAGACAAACAAGTCTCACGTTTTCCACATTCTCTTGGCTCTTTTCTGCAAATTTTGCAAATTCTTTTTCTCTTGTTTCTCTTTTTCCTCTTCGTGAGTCAAATTACGATCAACATAGAACTGAAATGCATCATTGAATTTTAAACAAGTCTACATATTTACGCCTACATCTTCCGACATCAGTTTTCGAACTGAGGAGATATCTTTCATCAATTCATTCGCTTCATGATCTGCTTCTTCTCTAGTTGGGATGTGATGATGATGCTCGTCAAGAAGATCCATTGGAATACCTCTTAAACATTAGAATATAGATGATAAGATTTGAAAAAAAAACTTACGATTCTGCCATGTCATCAATTGTCTGCTGACGTTTGAATGAACTCTGCGAAGGACTGTTAATCATAGCTTCTCTGAAAACAAAAAAAAAATTATTGAAGACTACGATGTGATAAACTAACTTGACAGTAAAAGCACGATCCAACTCAACAAGTTTTCCTTCCTTACGACTACGTTCCTTGTAATTTTTTTCTAGAAGTGGACGGAGAAATCTTTTAGAAAACGCACTAGATCGATTCTATAACAAGAAATGAGTGTTTTGGTGAAGGGAAGTAGGAACTCACTATCCAATTGTAGTTTTTGTATCCACAAAGATCTTCAATACCCTGCGATAAATGTTGAATCATCCCTTTGTTAAACTCGAAGAAAAGAGCAACATGTTCTTCTCTACCAGCTAGCCCAATGTTAAGAATTCGAACGAGGAATTTCATAGTGGCACCCTGAAAACAATGAGTGAGTGATTTTTTGGTATTATTCAATTTTATAACATAAGTTCTGTGTATTATCTCAAAAATTATCAGGTGAGGCTCATCTATTGTTCCACTCTGAGGAAAAGTTGCATTTTATCTCTAAATGCCTCAGACTTGTTATTGGAAATGTATTAATGATAAGTTCCATATTTTTTCGTTGAGAGTTTAATCTACCAACCTGGACAAAAACAGTAAATAAAATAACCATATACGTCGCAGATAGTATAGTTTTCTTTGAATCCGATGTAATCATGAAAGCCAATGAAAAAGAAACTGCTCCACGCAAACCACCGTAAGCCATAATAAACTGTTCTTGGAATGAAATGTATCGAACTCCGCCAGTGAATTTGTTCACAATATAAGTGAGGCAAAATGTGACTGTAATAAAAATTTCATAATTTCACATAAGCTCAAAAATTACCTGCAAATCTCACAACAACACAGATGACAACCGAAGCAAGTGAGAACGTTGGATGCCAGTCTTCCCAAAACCATTCTCGTTCATTTACAAGCATAACTCCAAGAATAATGAAAATCAAAGATTCTGAACAAGAGCTAATAACTTTGGTGAAATACTCAACACATGTTGATGATTTGTATGAAATGTTGTATCTGGCATAATGTGACTGGAATAATCCACAAGCAATTAATCCGATGATACCAGAACAATGAAACAGTTCCGATCCAATATATGAGAGATACGCCATTCCAAACAAAAATACTGGTTCAACAACACGAACATCTTCTGTGAATCGAGTCATAATTGCTGTGACACCGCCACAAACTAATCCAATAGCCAAACCACCAAGAGATACACTCAAAAACGATGCAATTCCTTTCAATAACTTAAAATAATAGTCTTGATCAAGAATGATTTAGGTAACTCACATCAGTGATTGAAAACTCTGGAATTTCTTGGAATTCATTAGCCAAGTTATAACATACAATAGTCACGGCATCATTCAATAATGATTCGCCGAATACCATAAAATACAACATCTTGTTAACTCCAACTTCTTGGAATACTGCCAACACAGCGACTGGATCAACAGCAGCAATGAGTGAAGCGAAAACAAAAGTATCCAGAACAGTGAGATCATATCCAATGATAATACCAATTTTTCCGAGCGAAAGAAGGGATCCACCAATAAATATTATGTTCAAGATTGTTCCCTGAAAAATGAATCATCGGATATATTTAGAGTAGGTCGAATTTTTCCACTATGTGGGAACACAACATTTTTATTTTGTTTTCAGAAGTGTAGAAGCATAAAATAGTTTCTTACCAGAACGGCGTATAATACAATTGTTCCAAAATTGTCGATAAATGCACGATCTTTCAAAGAATAAGCTGATTCGAGAATGATTGGAGGAAGAAGAAAGAAGAAAAATGTTTTCGAATGGAATTCAAGGAACTTGATACTCTCGTGTGTTTTGTCTCCGCTGAAAAATCAATTTATCTAAGTCCGTTCGGCTCACAATTTCTTATCTATCTTACATAAAAAAGAAGCCAATGAGCACTCCGAGTATAATGAGAAGGCATGACTCAGGAAGAAGTTTACGAGTGTAATGAGTATGATGATAGCCTGAAACGTCAAGTCAAATATTCAAAACGCCTTAGTGATAATGTGAAGCGGTGAGATCAAAAACATTCTTACATAGTTTAAAAACGCCGATAACAATGATAAAAGCAGTGAGCACGAATGGTTCCTTGACGTAATCCCACCTGAAGCCAATTATTTGAATTCCATGCGACTCGTGGGTTTCATGTGATGTGGAATGGCTATCGCCAGGTTGAGCTGTTTTCACTCCCAGGAGATGATTTTCGAGATCTGTTCTGAAAATCGAAAACCAATGATTTCCTATAAAATTCAATTCTTTTTGAACAACACAATTTCTTTAATAAAGTTTCCAAGGAAAGAATAATAAGAAAAAAAGTGATTTTTGGATTAATTTTCAAAAGTCGAAAACGGAACATGTAAATCATCATATTTGAAAAATGATTTTTGATCAAGTAACAGAAAAATTTAATTTCACAATTTCTAGGTTTTCTGGTGAGAAGTTCTTTTAAAATGTCACTACATTAAAGGTGATATTTTGATCAACATTCATATGAGATGGCATGATTTCAAAACGACTAGGGAGAAAACACTGGAAACTATATGCGAATAATAACCTGTTTGTTATTCTAATATTATTATGCCTTGGTAATAACGAATAACTGCCTAAGGTATTCTCGACACGTCATAAATTTTTTTCCGCCGTTAATTCAAAATTTTCCTAAATCTCATTTTTTAAAGCATGAAAAACTCCTATTTGTTCGAATTGATGATTGACAAAAACAATTTTAATGTTCAAAAAAATATTAAAACTTTTGTTTCTTGATTATTCACAAGAATAAAAAATCAATGTAGGGCGATCGTTCAGTTATTCAAACGACAAACTTGGTTTTATGTAAATCTGAAATCGCAAAAAAAACTCACACATTCCAACCAACGTCTTCAATGAGCATCAGAAGTTCTTGAAGTTTAATTGTTTCATTCCCGGTGTCAGGTAGTTGTTCAGTTTCCAATCCAAAAGATATTTGAAAAAATATAAATCCAAACATTAGAAGGATGAGCCTCATTTTGATTCTAAAAAATAAAAATAAAAGTAAAAATAATGCGGAAAAAGAATAAATAATATCTTGATTTGAGCAATGCGAATGAAAAGACACAAATTGTGACTGTGTTGATAAAAAAACAATTAAAATATCTATGATGGTTTCAAAAAGCGGCATTCTTATGCTGTTCCATAAATAAATGTCGTGTTTTATTCAATAATTCGGCACATTTTGAAAATCAAATTTTGAAATGACAAAGTTAATCAACTTTACGAGTTGGTTTCTTCCTTTTTCAAGTTATATGATGATAAGTTATCAAATACACATACATATTTATAGAATCGAAAACAAAGTTAATACAAAAAAAAGATTAGAAGAAGATGTGATCTAGAAATGAGGTAAAATTATGAAAAATGAAAAGTTACTCGAAAAGAGTGATGAAAGGAAAAGTGTGCCTGCGCCTTGTACGCTCGCTCAACTAAAAATTATGAAGCTGAAAATTTTAGTTTGAAAAACATTGGAATTATATAAGCTTTCCTTAATACTATTTTTCAAATACATGGATTGCGATGAGATACATATTTTTTATTACAACAATTTTTGAATACAATCGGAATTACTACATAGTAAGTTTCATAAATAGGTTTGAATGAATATCTCAACACGTACATTCTCCTTTTTAGATAATTGTTATAGATCTGCACACAAATTTTAAAATTTTACTTGATTTCAATCAATCATCACTATATGTTCAACATTTTGTTCATATTCAACATTTTGTTCATGTTCAACATTTTGTTGCGAAATCTCCTGGTATTTCCATTCAAAAAATGAATCATCATCGACTCCCTCTTTCGATTTACACCAGCTTTTTTTAAATAACTAATTGCCCGTACAAAAACGGCCGAAATGAATAATATGCCCACACACAACAAAATTTCGTGAACTCTATGACCCTTATCTAGAATGTTTCTTTACTCGTATCTTATTTGATCAGAAATTAAATAGTTTCCCGATTTTTTATAAGGGTTAATGATCTGAATCAGAACATAATTACTTTCTCTTGACATGTCATAGGAATAATATTACTTTCTGCTAAACTACATAAATACGTGATAACGGGGATCGGGTATCCGGGTATGAAAAAGATAATTCTTACTTGTATCAGAATTCTCATTAAAGTCGACATTGTGGGTACATGTATTTGAAAAAAAAACATTAATTCTGTCCATACAAACAATTCAGGTTCTAGTTATCAAATTGTTGAGGAGTGAGAAAGTTTTCAAAAATAATTTTCATGTAAAAAAAACTAAGTAGAAAATACACACGTCGAAAAAAAAGTTAAAATTGTAAGTAAAAAAGACCAGCGTCAGAAACACAACTTTGATGTCCTCTTATCTATAGAGCATTACCATAATTTAATTGCTTTCCACTATATAAACTTTTGCACCTCTCAAATAATATTTCTCTTTTGTCTGTCGGAACCGATTATTTGATCTTAATGTTGAACCTTAAAGTTCATCAACTAATCATGACAGGTTCTATCTATGTTGTAAGGTGAAACTATTACATATGAGGTGATCAATCAAGATAACCTCGCTTTCAAATGAAAATATACACAAGAACAGATCATAATTTGTTGTTTCACACATGATTCGATTATCTAATATTATTTTTATCGTCGCATTCGTCGTTTCTTGTGTATTTTCGCAATATTCACAGGGTGCTTTCTATCCGAATCATTGGTATGGGGCGAATCAAGGAAATATTCGATCTGGAATTGTACCGGAGTTCAATCCACCACCAATTATGAGTGGAGGAACAGTAGCACCACACATCTGCGGTTTCAATACATTCACAAGGTAAGATTTTTTTTAATCTTAGTTGATCGCATACGCTTTGGCGTTTCGAACAAATAATTCATATTTAAAAAAAAACAACTATGCAATTTTTTTACCATGATAAAAAATTCTCAACTTTTTTTTGAATTTTTAGAATAACCGGATGGGTTATTTATTTTTTCAGCCAGTGAAAATTAAATTATTTCATGTATCCACGTAGCCAAAAATTTTGTCAAAAATTGTTGTTCACAGGTTTTAAATTCAATTCCAATTACTTTTTTGTGATGAAAAACATTGAGAAATTTCTTAGTACATGTTCTATTCTCAATATTTCAGACGCTGTATGGATCCTGAAGGATATTGTCCAGGCCGTTGCATGAACTTCCGATACACCTACAATACTTTGTACGATTGCAGGTGCTTGGCGATTTAAAATATTTTCCCTGTTTAATTTTTCATTTCATTTTAAAAATATTATATATATATATATTTTTTTTTGTTATCTTCTGAGAAAAAAAATCAGAATTTTTGTGTAACAAAAAGTGATATGCAAAAAGATTTCCGGTGAAATGTGACACGTTTTGAGCGTTAGGACATGAACTTGAAAAAAAGTGCATTTTAAATTTATTTTCTGTTTTGACGTTTTTTTGAGGTCTGACAAGTTCAGATGTATTTTGAGGACGTAGTTCGGTTTCTGTAAAATGATTAGTTTTCTCACGTTGATGATGAGTCGTGGTTGTTCTTGCAGTTTCGTTTTTTGTCACAATTATTAAAACATGAGAGATATGATAAATTGTCTTGCAGCTCAAACTCAGTTAGTCATCAACCGATCTAGCTTTTTTGAAACGCAACATTTTGAAAAGAAAAAACAGAAGATATATCTCATCTCACAAATCATCTTTGATTTCTGTGGTATAGTCATTGTGTCTTCATTATCATGGCATAGTATATAATTTGTGTGAAACATCTTTTCGGGCCAGATCATTTTTAAAACAACAACTGTTTTTAAAACGATATACATATGATATATTTTTTGAAAGATAAAATAATGAGAAAAATAAAAAATCGTGTGGGGTGATGAATGATAGATGGATGGATAATTTTGTTGCAACTTTCTTTGAAAAATGTGTGGTGATTAGAAATGTGGCAGTGAGTTTGACCGGAAGGAAGCTTCAAATGTGATCTTTGTGTTGAGACTCGTTCGAGAAAATCATGGAAGTGTTCATCTTGAAATGAATAGAGTTGATATGAGAGTACCAAAGTATATTAAACTAGTCTTGGTGTATGAATCATATGTTATCACAATACAATGTTTCGGATATATAATAAATGAATTGGATAATTTGAACAATTGAATTGAAATTATACAATAATGAATAAATTATTGAATAAGCTTATTCAGAGCAAAACTTTCTTTTGAACTCAAGCTACGATTTTTTTGATTCCACAAAACAAAAAAAATATATGTTTTCTGAGTAGGAAATCGTCAAAACAATCTTTGATTCAAATCAGTCTAAGATCTTGGGAAAACTGAATTAATCCTCTTTATTTTTTGATCACTTTGCTGAAACTGTTCAAGGAATTTACCTCAAATTGTTCTTGTTCATAGCTCAATTTGAGTATTTTTATAATAAATGCAGATATAAATGTTATATCTTGATCTTCACTCAAGTCGAGTATTTCCCAATTCCGATTTTCAACTAGTTTTTTTTTCAAGAGTTCCAATGAAAAACAATTATTTCTGAAACCTATTTATTTTATTTTTTCTAATAATCAGTTTATTGACCTGATCACCCAACAGGGCTCATTTATCTGATTTTTGTGATCCGCTTTTTTTTGTCTCGGTACTTTGTTTGTGTGAAGAAGGAGGTAAAATTCATTGCATATATTTACTGAACGTGAACCAATTATTTCCAGAATCAAAATTTCTTTTTTTTTTCTCAAAAGTTGACTAGGGAATACGAACATATTTGTCATACTCACCTCACTCACTCAAATTTAAATTCTCACTACTTTCTTTTTTTTGTGTATCCATGCCAATTCGAATGTCCGTCAAAAGATGTATACTATAATAAAGTGTATTACGTGTGGATTTTAGTCAATCTTCAGTCTTCGAAATTTGAACCTTTTTTGCCTCACTAAAAAGATATGATATTTTATGTGATACACAAACTAATATGTTTCGTTTTTCTCTAGAAAAAGATCTTTTCGTCATCTTTTCTTTGTTATATTTTTTCTTGAAATGTTTCATCTTCTCCTTCTTTTTTTCATGTCTTACACTTTTTGACTCCTCCCTCTTCTCGAGTCTCATTCAATCGGGAGACGACAAGTACACCGGTGGGTCCAAGCCGCTAGAAGAAACAAGACGAAGATGCAGCAGTCTACGGTATCTGGACTGATATTATTTATCTTATTATCTTCTTTTGTATTATGTGTAAATGGAGGTAAGGTGTAACACGCGAATTGTAGTAATAATGTGATAAATCTTGATGGTTTTACTTTTTAGGCAGAATATCGATATCGAGAGGAAAAAATGTTACAAAAATTGAGGATCTTTGCGCTAGAATGCATAACAACACCGCACTTGGTAAGTAGGATTGGGAGATTACAATCTTAGAAAATAATCATGCATTTGACGAATGAAACTTTTTCGATGACAATTGTAATAGGGAAAAAAAGTGAATACCATGTGGAACAACGAATTTTACAAATAGAAGAATTGAAAAAATCCAACGTTCAGAAATATACTATAGTATTTCAATGAATATAAATCCGTTGAACATTTTTTAAAAGATGTTTCATGATCTGTTAGTTCTGTTCACAAACTATATGTATATTCAAATTGATACTTTTTGTTGGACTAAGTTCTATTCTAAAACATCTTTTGAAAAAATATTCGGAGTTTCTAAGATTTGCTTTTATTGTATTACAATTGTTATAAAATACCCACTATTATATAAAAACCAAAAAAAATGAGAAAAGATCGTTTCTTTGAACAATAATCGAGCTTATTAAGAAGTTTCATAGGAAGAGCTACAGTAATTGCTGCTCGATCATCGTTCAAATTTTTTTGGATATCCCATATCTTCATTTCCCCGCTCGTTTTCTACCGTATATCATCTTAACATTTTCAGAAGGTACATCGCCATTGCTCATGATGCAAGCGACAGCTTATGAGTGTCAAAAGAAGTGCGTCGATCTCTTCCCGGAATGTTCAGCAGGTTCGAAAAAGATTGATGTGTTAAACAATATCTATAACAAATGGCGTTTTGCACATTTGTTGCCAGTTTCAAGAATGAGTAACCTAACCTTCTCTTTTTTCTTTCAGTTGTCTACTATTATCTTCACAATGAGACAAAACGCCACTATTGTTATCTTTTCGAGGATAATTCGATTCATGAGAAAGTTGAACTTGTTGAGCAAAAACCAGAACACAAGAAAGATATTGTGCGAATGCTTGAATTAGTCGTTGATTGTCATCAATTCGATGCTCATCCTCCACTTGAAGAAGATGGATTGGCATCCTCAACAGATAAAGTCGACCGTAAAAAGAGACGTGAGGACAAACTTCATTATTGAACTATAGCCATAATAATCATGTTTCAGAACAAGGAGACGAATCTGTAATGGGAGTTGGAGATTGGACTGATTGGTCAGTCTGTACTATCAACGGACACGAAACTCGTTCACAAGCTTGCGAATATGGTCGTAAGATTCAACGTCGTGGATGTCCAGCTCGTTCAGCTCCTCAAAGAATCCCAGCTCCACCAGCGCCACAATTCCCACCAAGACAACCACAATATCCACAACAACAACAACAACAACCACAACAACAACAACAACAACAACAGCAGCAGCAGCAGCAGCAGCAACAACAGCAACAGCAACAAAGAGAGCAACAACTCAGAGAACAACAAATGAGAGAGCACCAAATCAGACTCCAACAACAGCAACAACAGCAGCAGCAGCAACAACAACAACAACGACAACAACAACAACAACAACCACGCCAACCACAACCACAACCACAACAACCACAGCTACCACAACAATCAGCTGCTGACCGCCAACGTCTTGAGCAACAACAACGTCAAGAAGACCAAAGACAACAACAACTCCGTCAACAGCAACAACAACAACCACAACCACAATCCCAACTCTCGCCAGAGCAACAGAGAGCTGAACAAATCCGCCAACATGAATTGCAACAACGTCAACAACAAATCCAACAACACTATCAATCGCAATCAGGACAATCTCAAATCCAACTCCAACAAGGCCCAGCTGCACCACCAGCATCTCCACAACTTCCACCACTCGAACGCTCTCCACTCGACCAACACGCTCAATTGTACCAACAACGTATGGCACAATATCGCGAGAACTACAACCAAAGACATCCAGCCAAACCAGTCGCTGATCCATGTCCAGGAGGTTATTGTGCTCCACCAATCAACCCAGGTCAGACACCAACTGCTCCACCACCGCTTCCGCCAGCACCACAACGCCCAACACCACCGCCTGTTTTAGCCCCAGTTATTAACACACCAACGCTTCCACCACTCCCACACCCATATCCAACTAGATACCGACCAGCTCCACCACCACCACCAGCTTGCGATGGACAAGGATGTGCCGCACCAATTGTGGTTCCAGGTGATTACTAACTTCTAATAGGACGCTAAAACTAATAATTCGATTGTTAAGCCTATTTTGTTACTACCAAGCTTTTTCATGTTGCCCTTGAACATTTAGAAAAAGCGGTCACATGGATAAAAAAATGCTATAAATCAAACTGCTATAGCTTGTTTTCTCCTAATTTCATAACATCAAAGTCACTTTTTTTTAGAAAGGTTTACATCCCAAAGAAAAAATAGAGCTAGAAAAAGGGTCTTTTTTTTTATGTTTCAGCCGTTTAAGCTGTCCTTTTCTGTATTTAGAAATTCAAAATGTTTTCGATAGGTTCTTCTAATTTTTATTGAAACTAGGTTTGTAAAATCAAAAACTACTTCCATTCGCAAAACTTGACAATGTTTTCAAAAACGAGAATCCTTCAAAAATGTTCCATTTCAGGAAACTGGCATGACTGGTCTGACTGGTCACAATGCTCATGCACTTGTGGAGATGGAGCTAAATCTCGTCGTCGTGAGTGTGCTAACAACAACTGTCAAGGAGCTGACTTTGAAACTGAAACATGTAACTTGGGACCATGTGAAACCTGGTCGGAATGGTGTGAATGGTCAACTTGCTCTGGCTCATGCGGAACTGGAGAACGTTCAAGAACTCGTTTCTGTCATCTTGGAACCAACCGATGTGAAGGAAAAGACTTCGAGGTACTACTAACTCAAACTATTGACTTATTATAAATATGATCTTCAGGCTGAATCATGTAACGCTGGACCATGCCCAGAATGGACCAACTGGGAAGATTGGGGAAGCTGTTCAGTGACATGTGGAACTGGTGTCGCCACTCGTGAACGTGTCTGTCTTACTCAAAATGGACTTTTCTGTGAGGGTGAGAAGGTTGAGCAAAAGACCTGTGAAGCTGGACCATGCTCTCTCTGGTCGCCATGGCAAGAATGGTCAGGATGTTCGGCTAGCTGTGGAAATGGAATGAAAAGACGTCTCCGTGTCTGCCAATACGGAACTGATTGCCCTGGACCAAACGAAGAAAGTCAATTCTGTTATGGCCCACCATGCGCCGAATGGACTGAATGGTGTGAGTGGTCGGGATGTTCATCGAAATGCGGACCAGGACAACAAACTAGAACTAGAGGATGTTTGGCGGCTGATGGAAAAGAAGCAACAACCTGTCAAGGATTGAGCATTGAGCAAAAACTTTGTGAAGGACAATCTTGCTGCAACTGGTCCGATTGGTGCCATTGGTCAATGTGCGATAAGGAATGCGGTGGTGGACAATCTATTCGTACTCGTACCTGTGTCAATGGGGCTGGAGTAGCTGATGCTACTTGCCACTGCGATGGAGCTGACAGAGAAGAAAAAGGATGCAATACCCAGAGCTGTGCACCACAATGCGCCTGGAATCAATGGTATTTACAAGTATTTTCTATAATTATTCACAGTTTGTTGTTTTCAGGTGCGAATGGAGTCCATGTTCAACCCCACTTGAGTGTGAAGTCGGAGTTCAAAACAGAACTCGTCAATGTGTTGGTGAATCTGGATGTCATTGCATTGGACTCGCTGAAGAGTCGCAACAATGTCGTGGTATCAATCCATGCGCGCCAAAACCACCATGCTAAATTCTTTGTTATGTTCTAAAATAATCTTATTAAATTTATATTTATGCTATTTTAACTAACTGCTGAAAATATGCTTGCCTCAATATAGCCGATCCTCCAAATCTAGTCAATGTTACAATGCCTTTATAGGTGCTAATTGAATTGCGTAACCACTGCCGTTTTTTATAAATATAAATTTTAAATAAACAATAAATAAATTTATAAACAAAAGATACATATATTTCAGATTATATTGTCAATAACTATGAAAGATGATGCTCGTACATCAATTTTCGAGGAAAAAACATTATACTCTTTCTTTTCGAGTCATGGTTATTAATTAAAAGCTTGAATGTTTGACATGGATCGAACCTTGCTTAAGTTAGGATCGTTTTGGTATTTACATACACCTAGCTCCATTGATGTAGAGTTTCTGACCATGGACTCAGCCGTTTGAAATTTACACCAAGTACGTATCCAGAATTTCAGAAAACTTGCTCCAATGTATGCAAAATAAAAATGTTTGATTTTCCTGAAACTCGAGGGTTTAGAACTGAAAAATACAATTTTTTTCATTTTCTTCAATTATAAATAAGAAATTCACATTTTTACCACTCCGGATGCCCCGGTGTGGTGTGTTATTCAAAAATTCAAGTCATTTGTCGACACTCTCTTGCGAAAGGTCGGAACTCCAAATTACCTTGAGTAACTGGGTTAAAACCAACAATGAACACACTGTCTGTTATTTTCTAGTACATGAGTTACCGACTAAAAAGCGGGTCTGTGGAGATTGGCTTGAATGCGGAGACGCAAAGAAAAACAGTGTGGTAGAGAGGAGAGGACATTGAGTGTGTTCACAGGAACAGAAATTATTGCGAAATACTTTATGGAAGCGTTTTGTGCAAATAAAAAGATGATCGGAAAATTAGAAAAAAATGAATGAAATAACTACCAAGAGATTGGGTATAATGGCCATAGAATAAAATTAACCACTATCGTTTTAATTAAAATTTAGAATTAATTATGTTTTTCTGCAAGCCGTCCTAACAATGCTGAGAGGGGTTGATGGATATTAAAAACTGGATTTCGATACGCAGCTATTTTTGTCGACAGCTCATTGGTTCTCGTCAAAATTTAACTTTTTTCAGCTCTCATTTTTTCCTACCATACACTGAAACATTTAAGACGGAGAAGTTTGAAAATCGTATTGGGATCGAAATACAATCGAATGAATTTGATAAACAAAATTGAAAAAAAAAAACACAAAATCTCTAGAATCTTCGAGCTTTAATGACGCATACACATTCATTGATCGCCCCACTCAAAAAAATAGTATTTTGGAAATTAACAATCAAAGTCACGTTCTAAAACAGAAAATTCTACTTTCACACCGTATATAACCGATACCCATACTCAATCATTTAAAAACCATTCGAGCTCAGAATTTGCACATTGGATCAAAACATTCTCTGTTTGAACTGCGAAAAATGAAATATCTGATTTTCATGAGCCCTCGAGAGCCTTTTTCTGGAAGCTGATTTTATAAAAATAGTTTTCCGGGTATTTTGATTCCACCCTGAGTCAAGCATTCGAATACTATTTTTTGTGGGGAAAACAAGCAAGAAGTTACAAAAAAAATCTCACAAGTTTGAAAAATGTAACAATCACTTCACAAGTTCATAAAAACAAACAGAATGGTAATGGATAGATATTGACAGTTTTCAGTTTTACAGAGTTACGATTGATAGCCTATTTAATAAATATTCATAGTATTCTGCATGTACAAAATATTCTAGAAATCATCTACGTGAAACTTTTAGACTAAAAACTCCGATGTCTAAAGCATAATAACTGACAGACTGTGTTTTATAACCATTAATTCTCGACTAGTGACGAATAGAACCCTCTTTTTCTTGTAATTAATGCACCCATTTTTTGTATTGTTCGAAGACATCTTCACATAGATTGAACGCTCCTTTGGGAGCTCTAATTCGAATTTCCAGAATAGATTGCATTCTTCTCTGACAATAAGTAAGTCCTCGTCGTTACTTGTTCTTTTTTTTTTTTTGTTTTTTGGGTGATTAAAGTAGAGCCCTAAAGATTATTTCTGTACTTTTACTTTTTTTTTGGTTGGATTATTTCTGATGGCTTGAAGAATTTGTTTTTCTTTGTTTTAAGTTTGTTGATCGATGAACAGTATCTTCATAGTTGAAATTTTTTTCAAATGAGTATTTTGATTTGAAAAAAAAATTACCATTGGAATTTATTAATATTGTGTGAGCATGAACACAATTTTGAATGAAGTAATAAAGTAAGTCACTTTCCCATCAAACTATCAACCTTTTTTCGTGAGAATTATAATTCCTTATATGTTCAACGACTGTTAGAAATTGACACTCTAAGATGTTATCAGTGTAACAATAACTTGAATCGTTGACAAGTTTTGAGAAAGATCAGATATCATTCTAATTTGGATAAAAAATTCCCAGAAAATTAAGCTAATTTTCACTTCCGGGATGCACAATCTTCGAAAACTTCCCCAAAATAAAGCTAAATTTTGTGATGAATAAATTCTCAAAAAACAACTTAAGGTGACACATTTCTTCAAAACTGTTATACTTGTGCAGTATTTAGTATTTCTCTCATAGTGAAGTTTAATCAGTTTGTTTTTATTAATATTCATCCTAAAACTGTTTACTTGTTTATCATTGTATTTTTCTTTTGCAACCTATGTTCATAACAACAATTTTGAAACTTCCTTGTTAACTTGAACTCGACAGGACTCTTTTCTTGGAATTAATTAGCTTGAAACTTCATTATTGTCATTTTTGCTTCTAACAAGGGAGGTTCGCGAGCTGTTACTTTCAACTTTTTCTCAAAATTTGTATGATTTGAGCTCCTGATCATCATACTTTTTTTTATCCGCCGGAAATTTTTGGGAAAAAAGTTATGAAAGATCAAAGACTATTTTTCAGGGAAAAGTTAGGAGTTCACCTTTGAAAAATGAACACGCGAATAACTATGTTGCCCTCATTTTTTTACAGTATTGAAGTGTAATGGGAAAATGTTTAAAATTCATTACTTTTTTCATAAAAATTTCCGGCGGATAAAAAATAAACAACGATGATCAGGAAGCCGAACTCTATAAGTGTACGAATTTCAGGAAAAAAGTTGAAAGTAACAGCTCGCAAGCCTCCCTTGTAAGGATTTTTCTTATTAAACATAATGGTCAGAAAATGATGATAGTAACTTTGATGTTGTTTTTCTTAATTTTCTGATTTTCAAGTTGCATCAAGCACTCAATCAGAAAATATCGTGGAATCATTTTCGAGAATTCAAGGACTTTTCTTTACGGTTCTGCACAGGAAATATTAGACCTACAGAAGTATTGTTATGAAAGTGTGTATCATTTCTAAGAATTATTTTTGTGACAATCAGTTTCAATCTTACTTAATAATCAGATGTTTTAGCGTAACCTATGTGATTTCAATATTTCCACAAAAACTTTTCAAACCAGATTGTAGAAAAAATGTTGATAATGTTTTTGAAAAACCGTCTTGCTCTAATTTTTTTATAAATGTATTTGATGAAGTCGGATGTCATCTTCCAATACCACCAACAAGAGCAGTACATGAAGAAAAAAAGAAGATAAAAAAGATGAAATTGTAAGGTCGAAATGTCAAATATGATATATTGTTGCACAACAACTCATCATTTCCTTCACATGATGTCTGATTCTTGTCTTCACCAAATCAAGTGATGTCCTTCGATTTTTTCTTCAATTCCTCAAACAAAAAACGTTGTGTAGATGAATTATTGGTGTCAACGGCAGCATATGTTGTTCATTTTTTCACATCCTTTTTTCATTTGTTTTTTTCATCATTCAATCCACAAATCCAACCTACCAATTGTCTCTTATCACTTGATTGCACTGCTTCAGTTATTTTTTGTGTGTTGATGTTATTTTCTTTTTTTTTTCATTTTTGAAACTTGATCTTTTCATTCTTATCATAAATAATTATTTTGTAGGAATGAGAGAATTATACTTTGTTATCCCGTTCTGTATTTTTCTACCATGCTTTGCAAAAGTCGAATTCTTATTAGCTGTTTGGCGACATGGTGACCGATCTCCAGAAAACTTACCGTATCCAAGTGATCCGTATAACGAAACCTTTTGGCATCGTGGATGGAATCAGTTGACAAATGTTTGTTTTTATCGTTTTTCAAATCGTTGTGTTAATGATCAACAAAGCACTTAATTTTAGTTGAAGAGAAGAAATGAAGAGTAATTGCAGGTCGGAATTGAGCAATCGGTCAAACTCGGAACATTTCTACGCCGGCGGTATAAAGATTCAGTACTGCCCAAATTCGACAGGAAAAAAATTTTTTTCCGGACATCAGATGCTGACAGAGCGATAGAAACAGCACAAGCTGTGGCGATGTCGATATTTCCACCTACTGAGAAGCAGTCTTGGAATAATGGAAAGTATCGGTATTGGCAGCCAATACCAATCAGGACAAATCCAAAAGGAGAAGATCCAGTAAGAATTTTGGGTTGAAACAAACACCAACAACTTTTTTATAAGACTTGAAAAGATTTTTCGATGAAATATTTTGTGCTGATCTGAAGCTAAAGTAAAATAAATAGTAAAATGATGTTGAAAAAACTTCTGAAATTCTCAATAATGTTTTAAGTAGTTTGTCGTTATAACTGAGATTGAATTCATCTCTTTCAGTAAATAATTTCTAGTTTTTTGAATAAAATTACGAGTTAGCAATAAAAGCATACGCAAACATTTAAAATGTATATGTCCAAACTGAAATTTATTTTTCAGATGCTACGCCCCAGTAAAATCAACTGTCCCAACTACAACAGATTGGTTGATGAGGAAAAGACAGATATTGAAAATGATATCAACTGGAAATACAGAGAAGAATTACAATTAATTTCGCATCAGATAAATCATACTACCAATTATTCTAATATCAAAGATGTTTATAACATCCTGCTAGAAGTGAGTAACATGATCATTAATATTTAAAAAAAAACATATATTCAGCATTACAATGGACTTCCATTTCCGGATTGGATACTCCAAGTGATAAATGGTCGTCCATTGTTAGACACAATTGCTGAAATTCGACGAATTTCGAGATTACAAAAATTCGATTCACGTGAAAAATCGAAATATATGTGAGGTTCTAGAGTTTTTGATCGATAAATTCATTGATTCATGCAGGGCTGGAATTATAATAAGTAACTGGACTGAAAGCTTGATTGAAGCAGCCAACAAAAAATCACAAAAACGAGCATTATTATATTCATCGGTAAATTTTTTTGTTCTAGAAATTAAAAAGTAAACTGTAACACTTGACAGCACGATGGAACAGTTTCATCATTGTTATATGGACTAAATGTGAGCAATCATCAACTGGTACCATATACTGCTTGTGTTATGTTAGAACTACACACTGGAAATATTGTGAAGGTAGGTTCATCAATTCACAAACAAGAAAAAACTCTAAATTTTATTTCAGCTATTTTTGCGAAATACAACATCTGAAGATCCAAGCGATGTACATCAACTACTGATACCAGGTTGTCCTGAAGAATGTCCATTGAGAACTTTCACTGATCTTGTAGCTGATGTTTGCATTAAATCAATGGATGAACTGAATAAAGTGAGTTTGAACTATTTCACAGAGAGAAATAAAGTTTTTTTCAGATTTGTAATTTTTCATTTTACCGTTCAACATTTGTATCTACGCTTATACTAATCTTCTATTTTTGCTTGTTGTGATTCATATTCCTGCGCTTACATTCCATAGCTTTTATATTTTATGTTAATCCAATTATTTCTCAAAAAAAAAAATCTATTTTGTCAATATAAATTTGTTGGTGTACAGTCTACAATATACTATTCATACAAATATGGATGCAAGCACTGCGTTTAAAAAACTGATTACGATGACAAGTTGTTGCCAATAAAATTCACTTCCCAAGTTAGAAAAATGTTGTAACGTGACAAAAACAACATCCGTTCATTTATTTGTTTTTTCAATGTTTCTATTAATCTTACCATAATTTCATAAATTACAATGAAATTACAATTATGTTGTGATTAGGTGTTACAAAACGTTTTCCAGTTTTTTTTTTGATAATACCACGGTAAAACAAACAACTGCAGCCACGTATTATAAACATAGTCCCAGAATAGAACGCCGAAAAAAAAATTAAAAATTCCTCTTGTGGTTTACCAAGTCAAAAAGGCTGATGAATTTGAAGCGAATCTTACAAGGAAAGGTCTTTAATGTACCCCCTTGAAAAAAAGTGGGGTTATGTGGAAATTGAAGTACCCGGGGAAGCTAGGAAAACCCTGAATGGAATTTTCCAAACACGAATTCGTTTTCGAGAAATCTGGATTTTTAGAATTTTTGTATAAAAGAAGTTGCACTAACTTCAAAAAATCGTAACTCAGCTCAAAATTGACAAAAAAAGTTGTTTGAAAAAGCATTTTGTAGATAAAATATCGATGTTTCTAAATATATTATGAAAATCAGATAAAACTGATCCAAAAATGACAAAGAATTGAGAAAACCGAATATTTTGAAAAAATGTATAGAGAGTTCGGCATGAAGGAGGCATTTCTCCGCAACGGGAGGTTGATTTTTGAAATCTACGCCTCAAATTAGGTATATATACATGTTTGCATATATATCATTCCACGCATCTACGAAAGATAAAAATTAATTTGTATGTTTTTCGGCACTAAACGGACCCAAAATCTTGTCTTCCCTCGCTTGTGTGGGGTGGTATAATGGCTAAAACATGTGAGTTGTGTGCGAATGGTCAGAGGTTCAATTCCACTGTGTGTATTTTATCGACATTTTTTTGTTTTTCACAAAGTATGTGATTTTTCCATAAACGACGATATTCTAAACTTTGAGAACTTTCATGTATTCAGAAATTCATCACAGTGAAACGTAGAAATGGGAATGAAAAATTCAACAGAAACGCATAAGTAAAGTAACACACATTCATTTTTTGAGTTTCGAAGTTTTGGGAGTGCTGTTATTTTTTAATAATAATGCTTCGGGTTATTAATGATTCCAATAGTCATACGATGTTTTGTTTAAAATAATTATTCATTAAAATGACGTCGGAAAACAAAATTGAAAAGGCGCATAGTCCCTTTATCAAGGGCGCAAAGTTTCTTTTGAAAGGGCGCACAGCCCCTATTGAGCAGGCGCATATCCTCATAAATATCACTAAATGCAATTCAGCATAAATGGCACATTCTCAATGTTTTTCTTATTTTTCTGTGTTTGGCAGCAAAACACTTTCGAAAACGATACATACAAAATTTTTGACATTTGTTCAAAATTTGTTATAAAAAAAAACACATTATTCGTATGACTCTCACAGAAAGAGAGTTCGCACATTTTTCACCAATTGAATGAAATGTGAAGCGTGTCCACTTTTCATATCAACTCGTCTCCTATTAGTTCTAACTATGCCAAAAATCGAAGTTTTTAGAGCATTTTATATTCATGTGAACTTTTAAAAATTCCAACTAACACGCAAATGCGGCGCTACCCATTTTCCAACTACTAACATTGTTTGTAACTATTCTGATAATCATTAAAAAATTCTCAAAATTATTTGTCAACATTTTACCATATTTTTAAATTTTTATACTAGAATGAATTTTTTTAATTTTTTCAAATTTTTCACTTCCAATTATTCAATTTTTGATATTATGTTATACATATTACCAAATTTACACTGAAGTACATAAATCATTCCAGGAGAATTGGGAAAACAGATTGAATGATACGAAAAGGGCATAACAGAATTACTGATCCTCATTAGTATAGAGTAAGATGTTTTACCAAGCCTCATTCGTGTATAAAAACAGCCTGTGAAATTTTGCACCAAATCAAAGCTTGAAGACTTCAAATTGAATCATTTTCATTATGTAGCAAAACACAAAAATCTCATTTTTATTCAAAATACGTTTCTTATATATCCATTATCAAAACAACTGGTCTCATATTTCACCACTTTCAATAAACATATTTTTGAAGCCAGTAAAATTTACTTTCAAATGATGTATAAACTCATTAAAAAAAAAGAAAATCGCTCAAATCGTTCCCATCTTACTTATCATTGCAGACCTAAAAATATAAACATGCGAGAGAAAACATAATGAGAAAAGGAGAGACGCAGACAGTTCTGGTGAGCCGGCCAAAACAATGTATTTCTTGACCTGCATATGATGGTTTGCCCGCGAATATTATGTTGACGGGTAACAAAAAATGGGTGGTTTCTTCAGATATATTCAATTATGAGAGTTAGATTTGAACCAAAAATGACTGAGGATATTCCAATCCGAATAGTAGGCGGCCCTGTAGATGAAGCAGATGTCTGGCAAATACTGCAGAATGTTATTGAGTGGAGACGATATGATAAGAGGGATTTCAAGACACTTCTCAAAGAGATCTTGGAAACTTTACTAGATCTCTTAGGATGGTCGTACATAAAAGAGTTGATTCGTG
This sequence comes from Caenorhabditis sp. 38 MB-2015, assembly GCA_900536415.3. NCBI lineage: Eukaryota > Metazoa > Nematoda > Chromadorea > Rhabditida > Rhabditidae > Caenorhabditis > Caenorhabditis quiockensis. The sequence goes on along the minus strand of LR550461.1, from coordinate 91,460 downwards.
AAGACAAAATCCAAATTTTTGGAAAAAAAATAGTTCTACCCAATGGCGAATATGTTCATGGTGAAACAAACGATTACCCAACTCACATAACTATTTCGATTAATACTGATTACTTTGATCAAAGACATCCAGACAATCGGAAAAATTTGATCACTACAATTATGCATGAACTCATACATGTCGTTTTCTTCCTCAATAACATAGTGCCCAATAATCATCGAAGACACGATTTGAATTACGAAAATCTCGCTCGTCGAATGGGCGCTCTATTTGGTTTGAAAAAGGAAGACATCATTGGCTAAAATTTCTAATTTTTGAATATCCCTACCGGTCGGGAAAAAGACCGGAACAATGCTGATCTCAGTCACTTGGCTGACCATCTTAGATGGGTGTGAAATGCCAGACGTGACATGAAAAATTATGTTCATGTCATGGCATTTCATGCATTCGACCAGAATCGCTCAGTTATGTCATTTCGTGATAGGTCGTCTCAACAGAAAATCATGAAGTCCAATAACTCATTGTATTTAATTTTCATTCAAAAAAACAAGAAAAATAGCAATTGGCATAACAAGATGAGGGGAATCCATAAAGCGAATGTCACAGACACTCCGGCTAGCCCACTGCAGGTCCGCAACTTACCCATTACAGACGTTGAATTCTGAAGAGTACACTGATAACCTGCTGCAGATTTGACCAAAATACGACACGGTAGACAATCCGTCTGGAGTAATCACACGATTAGTGCCAATTTTTATTTCTCGTTGGGTTCTGCACTCTTTCCTTCATAAGAAGCTTTTGTCCAGATCATTCCACCAATAATGTGCTATTTATCACTCTGCAAACCAAATGTCGATCTCATTTTGTCATGCATTTGACCATATTTGCCTGCTACTGGAGCTCTGAAACATGTTTTCAAAGTTTTGACGATATATCAGTGAAAATCTCACCTGTGTTCTTGAAACAACTCGATTACCAGCCATAACAATTGGGATGTAGGAGTTGGTTGATATGTTTCTAAGTGATTCCTGTAATAATTATTAGACTCACCATTTTTGCTCAACATGTAGCGAAGCAAAGTCCATATGCATTTTCCAACATGGCAACCATCATCGTCATCGCATTTTCGACATTTTCGCTTCCTCAAATCACGACCTGCAACGATAATAATTCATTATTTTATAAAAACTTGTGGATATAATAATGAAAACGTCTAGCAAACTTTTTAAAAATCAATTTTGGCTTGAGGAAATGTGTGAAAGATATCAATTTAAAATTTAAACGAAAGTGTTTTGCAAGTAGATTTTCTCCAAAAAATCACAAAGAGGGTTTTGTTTCTTTTTGACTTTCGATTAAATTAATCACATATCAAAAGCTGGTATAACCAATTGAGATGAATACACACCCACCTTGCCATTGTGATTTTTCTCGAAATCCTGAGGGTTGCGCAACTCCTTATCCAAATCCGTGGGTCGGTTGTACATGTTAAACAATTGAATTTGTCTGAAATGCATGCTGTTTGGAACATTTTTATAATAATTTTTCATACCTTTCATTCTCTTCCAAATTTCCCAACGATCCTTCATGCGAACATTCGGCGAAACGCGCGACTAGCCCACGAGCTTCTGAAAACACTTATTTTATATTCATTATTCTGAAAATGAACGGTTTACCTTTTCGAAGAAGAAAAATAATATCAGCAACAACGAACAGAGAAAAAATGATAATGATAATGTGCCTGCTAAACATGAGGGAGGGCGTCATTAGCGGAGCATTGTAAATGTGTGTTCTTTGGGTCTAGAAAAATGAAATAATTTTCATATGAAGTCGAGGCCATTAGAAAAGGTGGAATTTGATATATATTTTCATTAGGTCATCAATTTACTTTCAAATTTAGCTGCTGAAACAGATAAAATCACAGTGGTTCGCCCGTTTGTGAAGTAAATAACCATATACAACAAAAATCATAGAAAAGTCGGAGAATTTCGCACCTTTTTCAATTCACAATTACCGGCGTGAAACAGACCCAAAACGAGTAGAAGATAAGTTCTAGACTTGTATGCGACTGGAAGCGGAACATAACACCTGGAACTTAGTCGCATTCGATCAGTTTGAAAATTATAAAAGGTTTTTTTCCAGATATATAAAGCGGTTTCTCAACTGTTTGTATATTCAGGAGAAGTTTTTGTATTATCGATATCAAGTTATGTTTGTTCAAACGTCGCCTTTTTCCGGTTAAAATAACTTGACAGAATATATGCAGAAAGTTTGAGTTATTCGTTCCACTTGCAACCTATATCAAAGTTTCTCGAGTTTTGAATATTATAGATTCATAACCATGTATAACGTTTCTAGCCCCTTCCTAAAAATTGAAACTTGAAATTAATTGAGAAAAAGTACATAGTTTACTACAAAAGAATTATTAATGGAAATTAATTTTTCAATTCAAAGAAAGTGGTTTGAATCTTGAAAAAAATTATTGAATCAGAACTATCGATTAGTGTTGTAATTATTCTCGAATCAGAAAAACAGATTGAGCATTTTTCCGTGTTTAATTTATCATCCAAAAATTTTTCTAAAAACTTCGGTTCTCATTTCCAGGACATGTTGTGACCACATACATTTGAATACAATTTATAATATATAAAAATAGGATTTGAGTTTTCAATGTTCATTTCACTTTATTGTGCAAAAAGCTTGATTTTATCAGTATTTAGAAATATAGTTTACATCTTATTTTAATATTCTTCCTAATTTGAAATCACATCAAATAAATTTTTTTAGGCAGCAAATTTGAAATAATTGGCAGATCTATCATAAACTAGAGTGACCACATGAACAACTCTTAATTAGCTCATTAATTGAAATGTCTTCTTTTTTCACAAACACTCAAATAATTTTTTGCTCGAAATAATCGAATGAATTTCAATTGCTCTTCTCACACCGGAATCTCTCAAATTCCCGCAATGTTTTGTCATTCAATACACACATATCGCCAGTACGTCTTACAACGATATCTTCTCGCAATATCTGTGTCTCGCATAGTTTAACACTCTCTCATTTGAAACTTTTTCATGATTATGATCAGCAGCGAGCCAGCCGTTTGGTACTATATAAGTGCACTTCAGTTCCAGTTCTATCATTAAAATATGCTAATTAATTTATGACAACGTTCCTCTTCTTATTATGCTGTGGTCAAGTACCCAATTGTTGAATTAGTATAAAACATGCTTGCTCGCTAATATTTCTTGTTCACAACAACTTTATTTTCCTCAGTTTTCTGTTATTGATGCTTCTTTTTCAAAAAGTCTAGTTTTTTTCTCGAAGTGGCTATTAATTTCAAATTCGAATCTTTTCCAATTTTCCAGGTGAAAAATTTCTTTTCCTATTCTCAAAAGTAAAATTTGCATGCCAACCACTCCTTCACCATTCATTCATTCATTCATTTATTTCGCATTCAAATCTTTTTCACCTTTCTTTCTCCTTACACCCCAACCACCAAAACCTTTTCCCACGTTTTAGAGTTTTTCTTTGTTCTAATGGACTCCATTACTTTTACCATATTTGATGTGTTATGAGAGAAAGGCTTTCAAACAAAATAATATTTATCACTAGTTTTAAAACAAAAATTGTTAAGTTTTAATTATAAATGGAGAATGAATTTAAGAAGAAGAAGAAGTGTCATAAAACTTGAAATTGGATGATAATGGAACACGAGACATTATTTTTAAAGGATTATGTGAAATTTGATTAGACCTTTTGGGTGGGGGAATGAGAAAGAGAATGGCTAGTTTTAGGGCTTTTCATTAATTATTTCATGTGTTTCGTGGCTTAAATTCAAAAAAGAATACATTTTGAAATCCATATTGGTTTTAATAGATTTTTCGTATTAAACATTTTCAGAACTTCCACAGTGTAGATTTTCTAGTTGATGATGTTTTGGGAACATGCCAGAAAACTCAAAAAGTTCCTTCAAAAACCTTTATAAATAATTATTTCAATAACATATTTATCTGGTCCGAGTTTTATTTGACCAAAGGCTGATTAGTTTGTCTGTTTCAGGACTCAGCCGCTTTACTTTTCCTGTTATTTTGATCAATTCAGATATTTTTTATTCTGATCTCTTCTTTAGCAGTACACAATCCAATCAAGTTTTTTTTTGCAGAAAAGTAGCAGAAATTGTTGACAACATAGTTCAATAAAAGCCTTCGCTAAGTGCACGATGTTTTCAGAGTTTTGCTCGGCTTTTTAAGTGTTCTACACCTCTGCTCCATACTGTTACTTTATATATTTCCAGCCCTTTCTCATTCATCTATGCAGTCTGAAAATCCAACAGATGTCTCCCTCCCTTTCATCATCGCATACTTTTCAATTTTTTTTCATTTTTTTTTCGAATGGTGTCAAAAATCATACATCAATCAACGTATCATCTGTTTCATCCCAACTCCCCCATTCTTCCCAGCTAGTTTTTTTTTCGTTTTCGGTCTTTCTCAAAGTACCTACTGAACCAAGCTAATTAATATGTGACAAAAACAGCCGGCTGTACAATAAAAAGAGCCATATTAAACAAATAAATGTAGATATTATTTCTGGGCCAATGCTTAAATGACAAACAGTTGGACTAATCCTCGCGCATCCTTTTTTATTTCGAACCGCCTAGCTATGTATGTATGTATGTATGTCTCTAGAATAGTCGAAGAGAAGAACTGACAAGGTCAAATGACACCTGCGTGAAACAGTAACCAACACCTGCATTACATGATATCTAACCCTGCATGCATAAATCAATTAATGGATGTAATTGAATGAATTCCGTATTGTTCCGCTTTTTTATGGGTGTATTTCTTGATACATTTGGAAAAGGAAGAAGCGGTGTAAAATTATTTGGGTGTACGCCTTTTTTATTTGAATTTAGCTGCAGAAATAGTGTATTTGTTTTGATTACAACAAAGCATATGATTTGATTTGATGAGAAAGTTTAATAAAAAAAATAATTGGAAAATAAGATACGTTTTTTTTTCAATTTAATCAAGTGTGATAGGATTATTAAATTGATAGAGCTTGGGTGTGATTTTTTTTACAACAGAGAATTATCTATTTATAAACCTCTAGTTATAATTTTTTGAATCATCAACTCTTGTTTCCATTTCTTAATTGGAAAGCAAAAAAGTAAAAAGTTACTCAAGTAACTTTCAAATTAGACACATGAGTTGATTAATTGAGTATGTCTCGGAGTTTTTTTTCAAAGTTCAGAATTGTTAGACCCTTCTGTTCATTTATTAGCTATTTGTTGATTTCAGATAACTGTGTTTGGAAAATCCCGAAAAAAATTGCGATCGGTCTCAGAAAAGCATGTCTCTCTGGTTTATTCTAATTTCTTCTAACACACTTTCGAATCTCATCAATCATAATTACATTGAATCGGTGTCAATTTGAAATTACGCAACCAACAGCGCAGAAACAAAAACCAAGACCAGATGTTCCTTTAAATTCCGAAACCGGACAACAATCGGCAAGAGGTGTTAGCCAGCTTCTACTACACATTTTTCATGAATGATTCATCGCGTTGTGTTCACTTTTTCACTCGCCTATTGTTTCTAGTACTGCCAGACACACAACAATAATACTATTTCCACTATTGTTGTTTTTGTTTTTGTCTCAACACCTTTTCAAATAGAATTTTGAAAATTGAAAAAGGTTGATTATGGCTCGCGCAAAAACTCATCATGACAAGGCCTCATACGAAGATTCAATTTCATTTACTCAGTTTCATCTTTTCTTCTCTTTTTGAATATACGCGTTCCTTGCGAAATTTGCATTTTCATTGTGTTTCGCGGTTTTTTACGATTTTTATGTGGTGAAAATATGGTTTTTGGTTTGATTGCGAACATATATTTTTTGACATGTAGTCGAATTTGACTTTTTTCAAAAATATGTATATTGATTTCTGATCGATATCAAGTATAGTTCTCGTTTTTAACTCCAGGAGTTGAGAAGTGTTTTTCTCATACAAATAAACGAATGACCCGAACAGTGTAATTTGTTGTCAAAATTATCTGAAATGTCGCTCTTAACCCTTTTTTCCAAATTAAAACACAGATTTTTTTAAGGTTTTGCATTTTTTCAGTGTAGTCAACTTTATTTTTTTTTCAAATGAATTCAGTTTTAGAACTTTCTCGAACCCTACAAAAAGTATGATTTTTTTGAATTGAAAAGTCTTGAGATAATTTGAAAACTATCCTCTGACACATTTTACAATTAATTCTAAAACAATTATTAATCGAGAAAACAATAAAATCCAAAAACAAATCAAAATCCGATAATTAGTTGTCAAACTAAATCGCACTCAATTTCGCAAAATCTGTTCATATTTACAAACAGTCCACTTATCATCATTATCTTCAAGGAGGTGTGAACATGATACAATTTTATTTACTCAATCATCTCATTCATTATCATCATTATTTTTATCAAAAACCGCCTTGATCCCAAGTTTTTTTCTATTTTCAACAGGAATTTTATCGCCTTTTTTTTGCGGAACGAACTTCTTATTGAATTGTGTTTTATGCATAGTTAGCCTTGAAACTTTCCTAGTTTCCAATTTATTTATTTTTTCTATGTTTAGCGGTTCCACTCGCCGGAGAAAAGTTATAGGAAAAATGAATTATTGCGGTTTTTGATAACTCTGAAAAATGTAATTATATGTATATATGTATTTTTTTTGTCCTTGAATCAAGAAAGCAATTGGATTGTCAAAAAAATGTCAGATGAGGTCACTCTTTTTTTGTTGATGTGAAACAATAACTGAACTTTTTAGTTGCAAACATCAGTAGTAGGTTCATACCATCATAACCTAGTTATCTCGCAGCAGGATATCTTCTTCATTTTTTCCGGATCAGATATTATTGCGTCATAATCCGCGCTCCTTTATTATCGGTACATCTAGAAAGTTTGCATGAGGTTCTGTTTTTTTTTTTTGGTATTGATTTGACCAATTGAGAAAGAATTTTGTGTGAAATTTTGCGTTGTTCCCCTCGTTTTATTTTTGTCAAAAAATGAGATTGTAAAATATTGAGGGCTTTTATGTTTTGTTTTCATTTCGTTCATTTATCGTTTCTTATATTTTTTGGCAAATCTGTTATATTTTTTATGAAGAGATTACTGTAAGACATATTTTTGGATTGGGAGCTTTCGGAAAAATCAAAATTCGGAATTCACAAATATACGGTACTATCGTTTCTAAAAAAAATTTTTTTGAGAGGAAATACAAATTAAAATTTTGTTCAGTACTTTTATCAAAAAGTATATATTTTTTCCAAGTTTTTACCGTTTTGCAAACATATCCGAATTTCAAGTTATGTTTCATTTTGCAAATCCTTTTTTTCAGAAAATTTATCACCAAGCTATATAAAACCCACAGAAAACTATACATATTTCTCCTAAAAAATATTCTCAAGACATTTCCATATAGTACTCTCAATATTTGCATATTTTCCCTATCCACAGTTTTTTTTTTGTTAATATTTATTTGTCGAGGTCCATCCGACTGGCCAGCCCAATCGATAATGAAGGTACATAATAGCTGATAATATGAGGGCACTGTGTATATATACATAAATTGCGCAACCAGTCTATTGGTCCTTATTTTCTTCCCTCTTTTTTTCATCATTAGTATATCATATATGCGTTCACCTTTTTTTGAAGTGACACCGCTTGGCTCTTATAATATTTTCTCAGGATTTTCGTAAGTTCCACATTTAAAACAGCTTGACCTATATAGATATTTTACTACTTGATTGTAACATCAACACCTTCACATCTCATTACCCAAATAAATATGTAAACTCGTTTTTGTGACGACCACCATGCTGGGCGTGGCCCGTAATATGTCGGACGCATTATTGTGGTTGTTGTTGTTTGCTGTACGGACTAGTGAGATTCATTGACCATGCATACCGTTCTTTTTCCTCCCTCGCAAGCAGCTGAGGAATTTGCCTTTTGCTAGCTAGACAGCTGCAACTTTTTTTTAGGGTTGGGCGGTAGCGGCAGATGTTTTATTTATTTTTTTTTGGAAAACGTCACTAGCTTAATTTTGTTTCTGTTATTCATCTTTGTTTACGGTTTGAGGCAGTTAGAAGATTTTTTGTTTACAACACAAAAGATTTCAAAAAACAAACACGTTATAATAGGTTACTGTATGTTTTCGTATTTTTTCTTTCTCACAAAATAAGATTATTTAAAAAATATTTTGAATGAAAACAACGCACAACGTTGTTTTTTTCACAATTCGTGTGAAAGTTGACAATCTTAAAGTAACGATTTTCTGCAATTTTGAAGCGGATAAGAAATTACTTTGTTTTTTTCATTTACCAAATTTTTAGTTTTCGAAACTGGCTCTAAATATTCCACCAGAAACTAAAACCGTGCTTCTATAACTTTGAATTAAAACTCACTTTTTTTAATGAAAAAAGGGATCATTTTTTTCAAAACAATTTTTTTTGATTTTAAAAAATCATGACAATCAGAGGACGTCTGGTATATATAAAGTTTTGATTAATTTTTTGAAATTTTTTTTTCTTTTCTAGATTGACAGAGTAAGTATTGATATTACTGGAATACATTTTCAATACTTTCACTCTCTGAGAAAAGATCCCTTTTGCTCACCCCAAAACCACTCGATTAGCCAGAAATAGTCATTAATCCCCTGTCCCATCAAATGTTACAAAACCAATCCTTATTATACAAGACGACATTAAAGACCAGCAAAATCTGTTTCAATAACACCTGCCTGCTCATCCTCTCTCACACACAGAGAAAAAGACCAAAATACATAAACGGTTCGGTAATACTAATATAAATAATTGAATGTATGGGTGTATATATCTTTTTCGAAACCAGATACAAAATCAAATAGCACGCGTCCTCTTTTTCATTTTCGAACGTTCTTCCGAACTTTTTTTTCTATTTCTTAAAAGAAGGGTCGCAGATGTAATAATATAATTACCATATATAAAAAAAATAATTTTATTTATATTTTTATGTTTTTTCGCCGCTTTTGACTCATCGTGAGAATTAGTTGGTCAATGTCTTTCTGTCCGATATACTTATCAGCTACATTTTGACAAATAAACCTCAAAAAATATCATTTATTTATTCCCAATCCCTCTATTAATCCTCTCTGCTACTTCATACACATAAAATCGCAATTCAAGGTAACCGGCGAAATGAAATAAAACAACAAACCACCCTATCTATCTTGTCTTCTGTTTCAAAAAATCCATAAAACCCCATTTATCTTATCAGTTACTTTCTCCATGTTCTCATTCAATCATCGTTTTACACGAAACAACAGAAAAATACTGTTGAAAAATGGCAACAATCATGTTTATCATGAAACAGAACAATTTAATTAAACAACGGTTTATCAGTTTTTGATGTTTGTTTGGGACTGGGCGTTGTGTCAACTAGTATGTTCATTTTTTTGAAAAAAAACGTTGATATAGTTTTTTTTTTGTAATTGTAAGTGCGTTGGATTTTATAATTCTATCGTCCTAAGTTTTCCTTCAAAACCAAAGGGTTTTCAAATAAATTATGAAGAAGAGAGACATATTTCTTGAAAATGAGAAAATATTGTTAAAATGATATTAAAGATGACAATGAAATCGGCTTCCAACCAATTATCGTAATTATGAATTATTTTTTTTTTAAATTAATATGGAAGTTGTTACGTGTAGCAGTAAAACTTATCTATTTTGTATTAAGCATGACTTCACCTAAATAATAATAATCTCTGAACTACAATAAATAATAGTTTCTGAAACATAAAAAATTCCCTGATAAAGTTTAGTTTCAAAAGAATACGGAAAGCAAACAGGACCTCCTGTTCAGAAAAAAAATGTTTATTTCTTAAATTTGTATTTGTCATCTTTCTGTTTATTGGTACATAGCCAAAAAAAATTATGTGTACAAAAAAAGAAAAAAATTGTATGTTTGATTGTCATGTTTCCCCGTTCTTCGACACGCTATTATGAATCATTTTTGACCAAATATAGCAAGCAGGAGCACGCCATATACCTCTATTTTATTTTACAAATAGTAGAGGTTTTTATGTGATTAGATGCTGTGAGAAATATACGTTCTTTCTTTTTTTCTTTTATTTGCTTTCGACAAAACAAATTCAACAAGTTTCTTATCAACAGCCATTTTTTTTGCTTTATCCTCGTTGGTCACTTTTAACATTTCCTGAAAAAACGTCGTTTCGCAAAAAAAAAAGTTTTGCTGTTGTAACCTTCTTTTTATTTATGGCCTTTTTGATAACAATCTTCTTTGATCTCACAATGAAACAATTTTTTCAGACTTGCTTAGGTTGCGATAAATATTTTGAAACCGCCCAATCCATTTCGTTGGTAGTTTTAGAAAAAGGTGAGTTTTTGAATTCGATGGTTTTATTTATTCTAGATTAATGGGGGGAAGGATGTTTCTAACATTTAGTTGCATGATTAATTGAATTGGATGACTAACTAACACGCGATTTTTATATGGGATTTCGAAATGTGCACTTTCAAAAGTCCAAACTTGAAAAAAAAAGATCTTGGCTTCACAAAAAAAAGCATAAAAAACTCGTTCATCTCATCGAGTTCCAAAATTCAGATGAGTGGTGTTTTGAATGGACATTTTCAGTAGCCATTTGAAGTGAAGTCAAAATATCTGGACTTCAAGCTATTTTTTGGTCCACTAATTCTCTCAAGAAGGAAATATTATACTTTTTACTGGAGGTCAAGTATCTTTTTAGTTATTGAGATTGACTTTGTTCGAAATGATGAATTTTGAACTCTGAACACTCTAAAATTCTCGAAAAAAATTTGTTGATTGCAAATTGGCCACAGTCGGATATGTATTTTCAGCTTAGTCTGAGCCAAATTAGCAAAACTTCACTATGAGAGCTTGAAATTCATTTATGAAAAACATTTGAGAAATTTTCAATCATTTTGGTTCTCTCTATGAAATATACAGTAGTTAGAGGAAACTTCGTGTATATTTGCTTGATTTTGTTTTGAATTATGTGCAAATATCTACTTATATTCAGGAATGTACTATTAAAACATTGTTGAGTACAGTAAGAGAATCTAAAATCTTCGAAAACGACTTCCCATAATTTTTCATATTTTCTAATAAAAATTCATATATGTATATACATTCCCTTTTCCTTTTGGCAAAAAATCTCCTTCCTCACTCACACATAATCATAAAAATAAACTTTTATTGTTTTTTCTTCCTCATTCTTCCTAATTTGTCCTACAAACATGCACACATACATATATTTCGTATTCATCATTTATTTAATTTCATTTTCCAATTAAATGTATGTATTGCTATGCGTGTGGTCAAATTCAAATGACCACACTTGAAACAGCCATTTTAATTTTGGAGCAAAACGTATAGTTTTGCTTTTTCCCTTAGGAAATAGTAGTGCTGATTTAATAAAAAAAATGATTATGGTTAAAAACAATAATATGATTCAAACTAGTGATTCATATCTCATTCTCCCTAGTAGTAAGAAATATATAGAAATTGTTTGGTTCCCTTTATTTTGATACATCATATTTTTTCGCACCCACTTGTGAACAACTATCACACTCCTTTTTGAAGAGCAAACATAACAAAGAGATCTCATTCATTCTCATGTCAATCAAAATATTAAAGAGAAAGACTACCAAATCCATGTTGTTGTTCTCGCCGTTTTTTCTTGCAATAGGCAAAAATCTTTGTGTGGCTTGGGGTCGGATATTCGATTTGGATAATTATTGTCTAGGCTAGGGTTTATTTGATGGATGACGAGTAATTTTTAGTAGAACAGATTTAGTAGATTAGATTAGACCTGGAGTGTAGAGCAGATGGAAAACCTGCAAATGTCAACAAAAGTTTTGCACATCTCCGTCATGAAATATTTCGTAGTTGCAGTTATTTAAAAGAAACCTGATAATTCAAAAATTTTAGTGGTCTTTCCAGAAACCACAAACAAACAATACTGCATTATCTTGGTCACAATCCACAGAACTAGAAAATACCAGAACAAACATTTTTGAAAAAAAATTGGCATTGATACTATGTCAAGGGTTTTAAAACAGATTTCAATACGCGCTTTGATTTTTCATCCGTTTCAACCGTATAATTTTTCTAAATGTTAGTTTTCAATGATCCTAATCGCGGTTATTTTTCCATAAGAATTATTTTTTGAGAGATTTGAGAGATTTCAAAAAAGCTCCATATCTCCATATCCGAAAACCAAACGTTGACAGTGCTCTCACCCCCCAATAAATCAACTATCTCTGCCTCTTTTCACTCCCATTTCCCGCCGACCTCAGCCAATAAAAATCCCATCAATCGCCCATATTTTTCCTTATCTGTCCAATAGATTTTTGCATGTGGCACGAGTCCATATTGAAAACAATTAGCATATGAATAACAGCAAAAGAAGATTTCCCTCGAGACGCACATGTTTCATCTCCTCTTTTATATCTACCGATATCCTAAGGGACCTTCCAATGTTTACTGTTTGCTCAGAATATTTATTTCCGCTTGGACGAGAGTCAACATGTTTCAAAATAGAAGACGAAAAAAAAACGTCGTCTGATTGAAGCATTTTTTACTATAAAGAACAATTTTTACGAGTCAAACCAAATTGAATTTTTCTCTTTCCTAACATCAGATTTTTGTATAAATATATTTGTGTGTGACCAAACCCATAAAAAGGAACAGAGGCAGCTGCAAATGGCTCGGTACCCATCAAACGTATTGCATAATTTGGCATCGATTACATATGGCTAATCGCAAAATAGACACATATCAAAAAATAATTGTTTTGGCTCGGTTTTTTTCTATACCATCGACCGCTATCTTGATGAGCCCAGCACGGCACGTTTTTTTCTGCACAGTCACATTACACTATGAGAAAATCGACCTGTCATTTAGTTTTATTATTAATAATACTATTAAATATATAGTTTTGAGGAACAATCGTCTCAGTTCTTCATACTATTCTCATAAATTAACTATGCAAGTAATAAATCAGTGAGAAGATGAAAACAGAATTCCAGTTTTGTGAAAAAAAAAAATTTCGGATGCATTTCACACTTGAACAATTTAGTTATACTGTGAATTTGTCATTTCGTTTGTCCGTACCGGCTAGCTGTTCATTTTGTTTTCTCTCGTATTCATATGTATTATAAAATCCAGTAACTCCCAATACTATTGTAGTTTCTCTAGGCCTATTTCTTTCATTCAAAAAAATTAATTTGCACCCCTTTTTTCATTCAAACACTAATCTTATGTGTTATAAATAAATCTCGAATTCAATCCATCTTCGTCAGCATTTGAAAAAAAAACCATTAACCACTAATCCGGGACCACCCACGACGAGTTAATTACAGTCCATACGCCTAGCCTGGTGTTCGCGCACCCGTACTAATCTCTGCCAATTTGCCGCATTAACCCCCAACCTCACCAAGAAAAAGGTGTTAATTTGAGAATAAAAAGTGCATTTGCCCTTTTTTTGCATTGTGGTTTGAATACTTTCTAGGTGAAGAAGGGGTCATATATGATTCATTGATTCTTTATTAGCTTTTTTTCTTGGTAGCAAAAAAACTTTGGAGTAGTGGTCCACTAGGAGCGATAAATTTTTCAAATGTGAGATCTGATGTCTTGATAGTTTTGCACCCTTTGAACCTGAGCTTTTTTCGGCAAAACAAAAAGTTTGACTCATAGTTTCCGGAGTTCTGAAACATTTTTATCAGTAGAAAAAGTGATAATAATGTTGTTTATAAAATGACGACTTTACCTGAATTTTTATCAGAAACAAGTAATTGACAGATTTCCGACATTTTTATGTAACTTTCCGAGTAAATGCTTTTATTATTCCTTGTTAACTTCCTTTTAAGTCTTAGTCAACCATTTCGAATCTTTTCAAAATCGAAAAATGAGTTCAAAAACCAATTTTTATGTGAAAAATACGAATGTTTTGATTTTGTGTATATGTTTAATGTTTTGATGACAATTTTTCGTTCTTTATTTTATTCTCAATATATATATTCCTTTCATCTTTTTCGGTGATTTCACCATGTTGCTTGTGATTAAAAAGCAAAAAAAATGTGAAAGCAACGTAACTTTCCTCGAAATAAAAAGAGAATTTTTTTCAACCAATCTCAAAATTTTCAAAAGTTGGTGACACGAGAACAAAGAGGCACATCTCCGTTTTTAAGTTATGATAAGGCTGATGAGAATTTTCTACGCCCTGGTGTGCTAAAAACTTTAAATAACATTTTTTTTTTTTTTTGATAATTGGGGCAGCTGTGGACCTTTCATTCGGGATTTGAAAGAATTTTACATCTGTAGTGCAGGTGGCATAAAAATGTTGCATGTTCTGTCCCTATTTTCCAAAAAAAACACTGTTTCATGATGAATGTGGTGAAAATAATACCATCTTTCATAAATGTCTTCATTTTTTCGAATCATCATATTTTTTGTTCATAACGCAATTTTCCGTAAACCAGGTTCTCTGGTAATATCTATATCCTTGCAATTCTCCTCCACAAAATTAATTAAACCATAAAACTTCCAAATCTGACCATCAAATCCGCCGTGTTTCACCTTGTATGCGAAACATCGCAACCGTACATGTGTTCCCGCTCGCAATCGCCTAATTATGCTCGTATATTCCGTACCTAATTACTATAATTATATCGTATTTTTTGCCCCTCTTCCCTTCTCTTTCTCTTTCCCTCACAAGGGTGTTTTGGTTTGGGCGAAGGCGGAGCCATGAGAATGGGGTGTAAAATGTGGGCGGAGCCACAAGCGAGGAGGAAAAACCACATTGCAAACCGTTCGATTTTTGTTGTGTCCATCGCTTTTAGAGGCTCCCTCTCTCTCTCTCTCTCAGAATTTTTTTTGGTGTTAAAATTGTAAATCATTCTCAGCTTCTCATTTTGTATATCTTATAGATTGTAAATTCGATTAGTGTTATCCTTTGAAATTTGAGAAGTAGCCAACCAGATGTTTCATTGTTTACCGACACATTTTATGCGAGTACCCCTTTTTTTGTCGCGAGGGGGTTGATAGCATTTCGAAATTTTTTGAATAAGAATGGGAAAGGGAACGCTGACTCATGTTGTACTTTCTGTTTTTGGGAATGGGAGCGGTTTTTTTTGAGGTAGCTTCGTCAGAATGTACTTCCCTTTGTTTTGTCGGTATTTTAGATGAGATGATCAATATGACGATCAGTAGTTTTTGTCATATTGTCTGGGATTGGAGTCTCAAAAAATTTGTTGATGTTCTTCAAAAAATAGTGTCCGCCTTTCACCAACCACCCCGACAGCTTTTATACATCTCAGAATGTCTCATTTATATTCAAATGCGGTATACCAAAGAGATCCGCTCAGTGCTCCCCCTCCCATTCCATATGTATATAATTGCCTTTATCTGAATCCACATAACTCTATAATAACAATAACAACCCCAGCACGTCAAAGGAATAATTTAGAGAGACCTCAAAAAAGATATACCGCCATCCAACTTATGCTCATCCTCCTTAGCTCCTCCTTCTTTTATAATTGCACCAACTTGTCATATTGTTCCTTTATTCGTTTTAGCAACTCATTAACTGATCCTAATCTCTTTGTACGTATGCATATGTGTATGTATGTAGAAAGAATAACATAGCAATTGTATTTGTACAAGTGCTCGTTTAATTTATGCACCATTTATTAATCGCTTTTCAACAAAAATTGTTGGTGTCCAGTTTTTCCATCCGGAGAAAAATTTGAATATTCATATGCATGCCTCTATACTGCAGTCACAATCTGTTCCTCTTTTCGGTTCATAATGTTTCGTTTTTTTGTACCATCTTTTCCTTCTTTCCACTCATATTTCGGTGGACATGTGTGTATTTCTTTATTTATGCAAATTATACGTTATTGTTACAGAGATGATCAATCTTCGTCTCGTGTTATTATTGTTCGTAATTGCGGCCACTGTCCTCAATGCCTTACCATCGAAAGGAAGCAAATACGAGTTGTATGTTGGACAGTATTTCCATCTCGATTTCCCAACCAACGTGAGTTTATATTATTCTGAAAATAGATATTTGAAAAAAAATGACCATTTTTTCAGGCCGTCAAAATCCCACAACTCCCAAAATGGACAGTCTTCTCGAATAGTTCAGTCTTCCAAGGAATCCCAACTGAATCGGACATTGGTACACACAGCGTAGAAATTCAACCGAAATCTGGAAAGCCATACATTGTCGATTTGGTTGTCAGTGAAGAAACGGAAAGTGTTTGCGGAGCTAAGGAAACTCACTGGATTGAGGCTGTTTTTGAGAAAGAGAATACTGTAAGTCAAAGAGACATTTTGAGCTACAAAATATCAATACTCCATTTTTCAGGTTATGAATCGTATTGAAGCTGCCCTTGGTTTGGATGAAGAGAAAGAACCATCTCTCCGTGTCTACTCATTCGGTTATTCTCGCAAAATTCGCAAGGTCGAAGATTTCATGAGTGAAAAACCAGAAGGAAACTTTGTCGCCATTTGGAAAGTATCTTGCGATGATTTTGATGAGGCTACCACTCGTCTTGATGCATTTGTCGAACGTGAAGATGTTGAATATGACACCGTTGTGATGACCAAAGGTTTCTTTGTCAAAAGCAAATTGGACCATTCTTCTTTCTCTGATCTTACTCAAGAGGATGATGAAGAGTTTGAGGAGGATATTGATTCAATGCAAACCACCACTGAAGTCATTACTCGAACAACAAGAAAATCCGTCGATAACGTGCCAGTTGTTTTGAATACTTTGAAATCTTTCACATGCACTCGTGGACAACTTTGTGTACTTGAAGTACCAACGGAGAC
Organism: Caenorhabditis sp. 38 MB-2015; assembly: GCA_900536415.3. Taxonomy (NCBI): domain Eukaryota; kingdom Metazoa; phylum Nematoda; class Chromadorea; order Rhabditida; family Rhabditidae; genus Caenorhabditis; species Caenorhabditis quiockensis. The sequence goes on along the minus strand of LR550461.1, from coordinate 74,555 downwards.
TTTCAAGGATGTAGAAGATGGTGATACTTTCAAATTGACACTCACTGTTAAATCGACCAATAATGCTGAAGTTTGGATGAGCATTGACCCATCAAAGGGAATGGTCGGAGTACCAATGACAACTGGCGAATTCGTCTATCGATTGGAAGCACAAGACAAATCTGGACAAGTTGCCACTACTCCATTCTCAGTTATTGTCAAGCCCTCTCTTGCTGTTAACCATCGTGTTGAGCTGGAACTAGAAAAACCAAGAGCTGAAGTTATGGCTAGTGATCCATTGAAGAGAAAGATGTTGCTCAACTCAATGTCAAGAGCTCTCCACACATCCCAAAGCGCTATCACTTTGCAAGAAATCGGTGTAAAGAACAACAAAACATTCATCGTTTGGAGTAACAACACGCTTCCATACAACATGTGTGACGAAAAAGGTATCAGTGCTATGGAAGACAAGATGATCCTTAAACACAAAATGAGAACCAAGTTTGAGTTTGTCAAAAGCATGGGAAATCAATTCTACGTCAAACAAGCACGTGTTGTTCGAACCGGAAATTGTGAACAAGATGTCGTGAGTTGATATAGTTTGAATATTGAAAATTGATGTTTGTTTTACAGGAATTGGTCACAACTGCGCCAACCATCCAATCCGTCCAAGAAGCTGATTCTCAACTCATTCTCATCAGTGGAGTCCTTATCATCCTTCTTCTAGTTGCCATCGCTGTGATCCTTTACTGCGCTTGTTTCAAGAAAAATGCCACCAAGGTTCGTTGCTTTGAATATTATGTTCAAACTTATGGGAAAATGTGAAACTTTCGTCTTGAGATCAAACACAAGCTGGAATCCAATCTATTTCAAAACCAGATTTCGAAAAAAAAAATGTTTTTCTCAAAAAATATCTTCACTCGCAAAAAAAACGGAAAATAAATAAATTTTATTTCATGTGAAACAATATTTCAACATGTGTTCATAACTCTAAATGAATATTCTTCTTACAGAAATCAACCTCAACTGAATATGTTGGCAAAGGACTTCCAGTTGTCTTCCCAGACGAGGTTGATGATCATGATCACACCACTGCCGGAACACCAATGTTGGCTCGCGAAGAACGTCCACCATTCAAAGTCTCTCAACACGAGAACCCACTCTACAAGCCACCACCACCAATGATCAGCACCAACTCTCCAAGATTGGGACATGCCTCTGCTTCCTCCAACCAAAAGTTGCCACCACCATTTATCCCACCATAATTATAGTTATACCCACTGCCTCTTTTTTTTCCAAATCTCATTCCATAATTTCTTTTTTTTTAATTATCCAACTGATTTCATTTCCATGTCCTGTCTTAGCCAATGTTTGTTTCATTTCTGAAACTCATCTGTTTTTTTTATGTTCTTATCGAAATCATCACATTTTACGAGGATTTTCAAACATCATAATTATTATCTAGCATTTTTTATTGTATTACTTCTCCTTTTTGAAAATTGTCACCTTTTTCCTTACGGTGAACCGAATACCATCCAGCTCTTTTTTTAAATTTTCCTTTCAATATTCTGTCTGAGCTATTCTTCTGCATCTCATGGGTCCCGTATAGTTTAGTTTTATCATATTTTTTTCATTTCTTCCCGTTTTTTCTTGTTCCTTTTTTAACTAAGCACAAATAAAAAGTTTTCTTCTAATTGAGTCCGCGAAAAATAGTAATAAATCAAGTTGCACTTTGAAAAAGCAGATGGTTTGAAAAACAAAAGGTACTAATGAACCAAAAGGAGAATCTCCGGATGAAATATGAGAGACAGGTTTGTGTATAGTACTTGATCATTGCAAAAAAAACAGAAAGATTGTATCTACGTCGGAGAACCGTTAAAGTGAAAAGAGAATAGGCTGACTATCCTGAATCTGGAATAAACAGAAAAATGAGTCGGGCTTGATCTTGAGAGTGTTGTATCTTTCAAAAAATCTTCAAAGAAGTAGCCATAGTTTTGAGAAAGTACGTTTGGTGAGATAGTATGCTAGTATACATTTCACATTGAGATTTTCTGAAAAAAAAAACGACAGTGTCAAAACATATAATTTTTTATAATTTCCATATTTCTCAATATAATCATAGTTATTTATTAGTGATTTTGAATAATCAATCTTAGAGTTAAGTTTGTTGTCTCAAGACGGCTTGACTCGACCTGTTTCATTTTTTTCTGGAAAGTGTGTTTCCAGACTCGACTAGCAAGACTAAAAACCACACCACTCGTATTTATGTTTTTATTTCTGTGCAGCGTCGCTTTCTGATCAGCAAGAAAAGAGAAGTACAGTAATATCCAATAAGCATGTTTACATTTGGGAATATTTCTTGTTTTACAAGAAAAAAAAATCCAAAATAGTAAATTTCTACTCAAAACGTAAACAACGTGTGTTTATCATATGCTCAAGGTCATTTCTTCTAACTTCTGTCAACAAAACATCTCACTTCTTATGCAGAACAGGGACATCATATTGAGAACAAGCTGATGAAAAATGATCTTATATGGTTTTCTGGTTCACAGCACAAGCCCAACCATATGAACAGGTGAAAAAACAAAAAAACAATTACTTAAAATAATACATTCGTCACCAGAACCAAATAATTTTCTAGCCCTAGAGAATCATAATTTATGATCATAAAAGTCTTCTTATTTGTTTGTAATGCACAGAAAAAAAATCCCATAGATGAAAAATTCGATATTTTCCTCATAATTTTTTTTTTGTGAATGGTTGTCCGTTTTTAAATTGGAATGATTTTTTTGTTCTTGGCTTTCACTCGAAGATTTAACCTAAAAAACAATAATGACATCAATGTGAATGAGAAACCTAAAGACGTCGACTCAAAAAATCTGGTTTTTCCACGTTTTCGATTCATATCAGAAACTCTTTGTCCCTTCAGAATCGCATCAGATAAGCTTCTCCGGCTATATATATTGATCTTATCGATCATCCACTTACATTCATCCAAAATGTCGGCCGACGGTTCTAATTCTTCTTTCGTTATTTTTGCAGTTCTAATATATTGGTACATTTAACAGTGTATTAATATACAACTTCAATATTCTTTTTTCCAGGGGATGTTCACTAACAACTGTATTTCTCAACAAAAATTATATGACTACTCATTCCACAAAGGTGAGGTTTAAAATGAAAAACAAAACATAGGTGGTGTATCTATTTACAGTTGGATAGCCCTATTTTCATTACTTGGTATCAAAGTTTGATAGCTACCGTAGTTTGTTGGGTTGCTGGATTATTTTCAAAGAAGTTTACAAAAATCCCAGTTGTTCGATTTGACTATGAAGAATTTAAAAATGTGAGCTATTTCAGAATCAATTCAAAATTTCATGTAAACTCTTCTAGGTTTTCCCACTATCAATCACTTTTGTTGTGATGACCACTTTGACAAATTTCACACTCGAGTTGCTCACTGTTTCATCGCTTCTTATTGTCAAGAGTACTGTACCAATTTTTGTCATGGTATGTCAGATTTCAAACAACTTTCTTGAAAAATATAGATTTTAGATTTATTCGTTGTATATTTTCAAAAAATGGTCCACCAAAACCAGTGTACTTTGCGCAGTAGTCATTCTAATTGGTTACGGTATGGGTATGGATCAGACCTATAGTCGTTTTGTCAATATGTCCGAATTTAACTCCACCGCATTGTCATTCTCTCTTCTTTCTGCTTCTACTATTGGACTCTACTTGACAGTATACAAAAGGTAATATTATTTTTCTATTCTTTCAAATAGTTTCTAAAAGAGCTTCACGATTTTTGAAACCTCAATGAATACATAATTTCAGATTCTTGCCAACCATTGATAATTGCGTTTATAAACTGACCTTCTACAATAATTTGATGACCTCGTTGGTTCTCTTCATCGTTATGATCTTCAATGGAGATTTCTTGGTTATCAATGAAGAATTCGGATATAAGAGTTTGAGTTTTTGGTACATTGTTGCTCTACCAGGATTCTTCGCTTATTTCTCAAATGTCAAACAACTATTCGAAGACACTTCCAAAAGTGCCTCTTTCATTTCATTCTTTGCAAAACTTCTAGTTCAAACTGTCTTTGCTACCTATTATTACAACGAAGTTCATACTCTCCTCTGGTATGTTTATTTCTGTACATTTACTAAATAATTATTCATTTATAGGTGGGTTGGTAACGCTATCATTGCTTCTGGTCTTTTCCTGAACTTCTTTTTCGATGATGATAACGAGGAAACTGATACTAATGCCAATGAAAAATACAAACTTTTGGAGGAAGAATTCAATGCTGTCTAGTTTTTTCATTCATTTTTTTTTAAATTTTTGGTGTCCGTCTGTATTATATGATGTTCGATAGTTGTAATAAAAAAACTGCAGCTGCGTGCCAAAAATATTGTTCATATTTCTGCACTTTTCTCACATCTGGACATTTGTTGCACTTTACAGTCTTACTCACTCATTTCTTCCGCTTTTTCAGTTTGTTTTTAGTTTGCGCGCCAACATGAGCGATTTGCCAGTTGTTCCTCCCGCTAATATTATTCAAGAAGGACCGTGAGTTGACAGGGTTTAAATAATCTGAAAACTTGTTTTCAAGCAGCATATGAAGTTAAAATTTCAAAAAATAGATTAAGATTTCGAGAAATTTAGTAGTTGCAAGAATTAGCTAACTCTCTCTGGTTTTTGAATATATAATTACCTCATGAAGTTCCAAAATCAAAATTTTTCATGTTTCAAGTTGTGGAGAAGCTGTGGTGAAATGCTGTGTTCTTTTTGCTAATGGAACTCGGATAAATCTAAAATTTTCGATCAAGACCAAGAGATTCTGATCTTGAACATGTTTAGATAATAATCTCGAAAAACAGAAAAATCCGGTTCTCGAAAAAATGCAGGATTTTCTTTCAAAGACATTTGAAGAACATCGAACAATTCCACAAAAAAATTCTTGGGGAAATAAAGTTTGACCATCAAAATCTATAAGGCTTCCTTGTATCATTGCCGGAAAAGATTAGTTGTGAAAAGGTGATAATGGATCAAAACTAGAAAATTTCTGTGCTCGCAAAGACTTGTGAACCCTATCGCAAGCTAAAAAAAATTTGCACAATTCAATTTACATGACATGAAAGTTTTTTCGTGATATTGTCTGATATATTTTTCAGTACATTCAAGCAGTTCATAGTCTAATTATATGAGAAATGAACCATTTGCAATATTTTTCAGGGGCTTTTTTGCTTATTATCAAGCAATTACTCAAGAGAAATATGTCTAATGATATAGAAATCAGACCTGGGCTTTTTTACGTTTACGATTTTTACGTTTTACGGTTTTTACGGGTTTTTCAGCTTACGTTTTTTACGAAAAAATTTGCCTTACATTTTTTTCCAGGAAAATTTCCATGAATTTGCTCATTTTTCAAAAAAAATTTCTGGGAAAAACGGAAATTTTTAATTAAAAAAAAATTTTCCCAAGAATAATCCGAAGATTTTTAAACTTTGAGTGATTTTTTTTTTGAAAATTGAATTGTTTAATACTTTTCCAGTTTACTTTTTCCATACATGAACTTAATTTCATTCACAGGTTGAGAAATTATTTTACGAAATTTTACGGTTTTTTACGCTTTTTGGGAGTCGTAAAATCACGATTTTACGTTTTACGGTATTTCTCTGATCTGGCCCAGGTCTGATAGAAATAACGTATGAATTTATTACTCATGAATATTTATCCTGAAGTTCTTTTCCAGATGACCAAATGAATCATATTGATCAGAATATATATTTAAAATCATTGACATCATATGAATATTCTCATCTTCAAGCTGAGAAAAAACCCTATGATTTCACATTAAATTGAAAACGTTTCAAAACATATTTTTGGCGATTCTAGTTTTGCTTTATACGAAAATTCTCTCTTTTGTTTCAAAACTTGTCTGATACTATGTGTTTCAGGAGCTTCTTCGAAAAAGTCAAGCAACTTTTCAACTACGCAACTTGCGGAATGTTGTATTCACCACCTGCCCAGGTCGTCACCATTTGCAACGAAGCATCTTCTGTCATCCCGGTAAGCAGATATTTTGCCTAGTTATTACAAAAACGAAAATTTTCAGATTTGGATTCACAAGTCGGAACCACTCACCGAGGAAGAATTGGATCAAATGGCAATCATCATGAAAAAATGAATTCCACGCCACCAATTCCTGTTAATGTTAAACGATAAACGTGTGTTAAATAAATTTTGTTGTTCAAAAAAACAACATTTGACATAGCAGATTTTTTTTGTCAAAGTTATAGAATTAGGCGTGTTATCGTTCCTTGGCAACGCTATAACCAACACTTTGTCAACGTCTGAAAATCATTTCCATTGTTTTATTTGTAATGGAGTGTTTGAAAAATGGAACTTGTCATCGTATCGAAACATCAAGTTGGGACTCATTGTCGGATTCCTTGGTTTTGGGAACATCTTTCTCAATTTTCATCACAACTGTTGAAGTGTTTTTATCGGTTATTTTTATTTTTTCAATTCCAAGTATTCGGAAGGACAGTTCATTTTTGTATTTGTGCATCTTCATGGCTCCATTTTTAGTTTCAACATTCACAAAAGCATTTTTTCTTATTTTAGAAACCTTGCAAATGGATTTATCTAAATATTAGTAAGTTGAAAATATAACTAGTCAAAGTTCAATGAAACACTGTTTACATTCTAAAATGTTCCTGAGTTGAAATGAGTATTCCATCATAAAATCTCAAAATTTTCAACAACAAAAAATTGGAACAAGCTTGTGAAATATTCTTACAATTTTCGTAAAGTTCAGTTCTCAAGTTCTCTGTACTTTTCAAAGGATGTAATTTTAGAGACAAAAAACTTTCATACTATGAAATTTATTGATTTGAATATTTCCAGCGTCAAAATAAGTACTATCCTGAGCAACTGCTACGACTATTTTGTTATTTTCTCTATGTATGGTATTATAGTTCATTCACTTATCTGTCTGAAAATCCATATGAGCAAGAAGTTACCCTCGAAAATAGTCAGGAGGCTTCTTTATCTCGTAATTTTCTGTGGTTGTATCGCAATTCATGTGCTCCCTACATCGAGTGAAATCGCACAGTATCTATTCTGGACCAGAATTGGAGGACTTTCTCTAGCAGCAGGCTTGGTAAGAATTTGAGTATTTTTGAAAAAAAAAAGAGAATAATTTTCAGAGCTTTCTGATTTTTTTGTTCTCGAGCGGAAAATATGTTCAAACAAGCAATCGAGAGATAAAGAACTCAAGAAGTCGAATTTTCTGGAATATCCTTTGTGTTGTTGCTTCTTGTCAAGAGTTTCTAGAATTCTGGATAGGTGAGTGATCAAAATTTTACAATGTAAATTTGAAAAAATTCAGCTGAAAACTATAAGATAAATCACATCTCCAGTTTGACAAATATTTTCGAAAACCTTGGTGGTGTGGTGTATGTCTCATTGATTTTCATACTTCTTCCTGTTATGAGGTGAGTGAGTAAAAGTTATTAAAAATCTTAAACTCGCATTTAAAAAAAATTATTGAAATCTTGATGACATCAAATTGTTTTTCATGGTTATTTGGTTTTAGATTTGCACAGGTGAATTATTGCTGACTCAGAAAATTCTGAGAACGGGATATTATTTTCATATGTTCCTAGTTGTTCAAGCGTCATCTAAAAAAATTAGTTCCAAAGATTAGATATAATATTTTCGATGCATGTATAATATTTAACAAAGTAGAAATAGTTATTCATATATGCATACTCTTTTGGTTTTGATTTTTAAACAATTTTAAAAGATGTAAACAAATTTTATTTCTGAAATAGTTGTTGAACAGGTGAAAATGGTTCGCAGAACTTAAAGTTTAATTGATATTTTCTCATAATTTTTTTCAGAAACACAATTTTCCATTGCTGTTATCCATCAGAAATCACAGAACAAGATAGGATATTCCTGTTAACTCGTTCAAATTCCGATCGAGGTAGTATAAGCACAATTTCTTCGTCATCAGTAGTTCCTCTTCCTCCAACACGAATAATCGTCACATCAACATTACCAACAGTACAATAATAAGGTTAAAAATATTTATTTTGAGTAGCGGGATAACAAATCATTGTAGATAATTGGTTCAAATTTGATATAGTATAAATTATAAAGTTGTTTTTTAAGTTCAAAATTAGTTTATTCTTCTTCCTCCTCCTCTTCGCTCGTTACACTGCGATCTTGTAGAATGGCACTACGATCCTGTACAATACCAGTTGGAGTCTTAGTGAACTGACGAAGCGCGTCAGGGTCAAGCTCTTCCATGGCTTCGAGAGTTTCCAAGTGTGGAAGAACAGTTTCCCAAATCTAGAAAATAATGAGTGAATGCACTAAAAAAAGTATATTACCTTATTCTCACGGATCATCTCAATAACTGCGTCGATTTCTGGTTTCATGTAACGATCTTCATTAAGTGGTCTGAAATAAAATCAAGTCAGTTGTAAAAATTCAGGAAATATCCCAGGTGAATTTTTTTGTTTTTGGAAAATTAATATTTTTGCAAATTATCTGCAGTTTGCCACGGATAAAAGCAGAGATTATACTTTGTGAATTTTTCTGTAAAAGATTTAAAACTTACGGTGCAACAGTTCTTACAAGTTTATAAACTTTATGCAGAGGAGCAGTCGACATGAGCGGTTTCAAAAATTCAATTCCTTGGCAAGCGGCTAATAGCTCCATAGCTAGAACAGCTTCAACATGTTCTACAACAGTCAAAGCTTTTCTGGCGGCAAATCCACCCATGCTAACATGATCCTCTTGATTACAACTGGTTGGGATGCTATCAACCGATGATGGATGACATAGAACTTTGTTCTCAGAAACTGAAAATAAAATATTAATGATAATGCATTTTTTAAAAATATATATTCACCTAAACTAGCAGCGCATAATTGAACAGTCATGAATCCTGAATTGAAACCACCATCTGGTGTCAAAAATGTTGGTAAACCACTCAATTCCTTGTTGACAAGTCTCTCCAATCTTCTCTCACTCATTTGTGCTAATTCAGCTACAGCAATCGCCAAATAATCCAATGCTTTGGCTGGATATTCACCATGGAAGTTACCACCACTGATAATCTCCTCACGGTCAGCAAATACCAATGGGTTATCAGTTGCTGAATTCATTTCGGTCGTGATGATTTCTCTAACGAATTCAATTGTATCATGAACAACTCCATGAACTTGTGGAACACATCGGAGAGTATAGGCATCTTGAACAGTTTTGCAATTACGATGAGATTCTGAAATGGATTGCGTTTTTATAACAAAATTCAAAATAATAATAATAACCGGCAATTTGAGAAGGATTCGCTTCAGAATGAAGAAGTGAACGGAGGCGAAGAGCAGACAAGTTTTGTCCACGATGTGGGCGGATTCGATGAATATCTGGATCATAAGCACGAGTTGTGCCCTTGAGGACATCAAGTGACAAAGCGGCAATAACATCGGCTTGGCGAGAAATGTTATGAGCCCGCTCAAGAGCTGGAAATATGACGTTCAACTTTCGTACTTTCTCAATTTAACTAACTGTAAGCTCCAAGAGCAGTGACCATTTGAGTTCCATTGATAAGAGCAAGACCTTCCTTTGGTCCAAGTTCCAGTGGTTGAAGATTATGTTTCTTCAATACAAGATCAGCTGGTTGCCAGCCAGTCGAAGGACTCCACATTTTTCCTTCTCCCAGAAGTCCTAAAGCTAAATGAGCAAGTGGACAAAGATCACCCGAGCAACCGACAGTTCCCTGTTGTGGTACATATGATACGCAGAATGCTAGAAAAAATGTACCCTTGGTGAGTTAGTTTTGAATACGACTAACCATTGAAAGCAGCAATCATTTTCTTGATATTGTCCAAAGAAATACCACTGTGACCTTTAGCTAGAATGTTGATTCTCAGAGCTAACAACATTCTTGCTCGATTTGGTGCAAGAGGTTCACCATAACCAGTTGCATGAGATCTAATCAAATTCAATTGGAGTTGTTTCACCTTCTCTGGTGGAATGAGAACATTTGAGAATGTTCCAAATCCAGTAGTCACTCCATAAACAGCTGAAAAGAAATGTGTATAGTTTGTTTTTGGTATTCTGCTAACCTCTATGCTCCGAAGCAATTTTTTCCAAAAACTTTCTACCCTTGTTAATACGATCTTCAGCGTCAATCGATAGTTGGATAGCGCATTCACCGCGTTCGCATTTCACCAAATCTTCCGGAAGAAGACTGTTACCATCAAGAATGAGAAGTTTACTTGGAGGTGGAATATTCATTGGAACAATGGAATCAACAGCAAAAGAAACTCTGCAAAATACTCATCAATTGATTTGAAATTATCAGATAAATGCTTACTTTCTTCGGCGGATTTCCATTTTATCAAGTTCCATACGAGCATGTTCGATTTCTTCTTGACGTTTGGCTTCTTTGGCTTCTTCAGTTTCTTCACGATTAGCGGCTGAAAAAAAAACTTTGTGGTTACACTGATTTTTTATAGGTAAGAAAGTTTTTTGATGCTTTTCTCTTTTATGTAACGGGCCAGTGTGAAAAAACGAGGCATATCCGTTATCAGTTCTGCAAGATTGTAACAAACTTCAACCAGGAACCAGGAAGTTTTTTTGGAACCAGGAAGCTTTTTTTGCACATTTTTCCTGATCAAAACACAAAATTTCATCTTTTAAGTTGGAACCCATTTTTTACAAAGCTTTCATTTGCAGTTTATTGACTTTTTTATCGAGTTCAAATCATGGGCTATTTGGTTTTCTTTCAGAACTGGCGTATTACAGGGAACATTTTCAACTTTCATAGCCTTATCTTGTTATTCAACAACATTGATAGGTATGCTAGAATTCGAATTTTTTACGACTATGAAATTGTCACTAAACTTCTGTTCGTGACAATTAAGAATAGTCATATCTTTGTACAAAATTGTGTTCTCTCACAAAGTCATTAAAACCCACTTTATCAGTAATTTTTTTCTCAGATTTATGAGCTATAGATAAACTTTAAAGTTCAAATTGTTTTTTGATAAAGCGCACTAACCAACAATGATGAAATCTCCATCTTTCAACACATCACCGACAATATCTTCAGGATCTAGAAGTGAATTACCAACAGTTCTTCGAATCTCAAAATAATCATCAGCTAATGGCAAATTGGGGCGAAGCCGTCGAAGTTTAGCAATCGATTTTTTCGCAACAACATGAATAGTGTCATCCTGTTTACAAGGAACAACAACACATTCAACACCGATTTGGACTTGAAGTCTCATTTTGAACAGACGAAATAGGATGAATCACACATACCTATCAATGGCTATTTATACTGTACCTCTCCGTTTCTCCACCTCCTTTTCTTGTTTCCTCGTTTTGTAATGATCTTTGACGACGGTGACAACGTGATCAGTCTCGATACTGGTTGCACCTTTTTACGGTTCTCAGCGAGGTCATCGAAATGTTATAGTCAGGCGCGCGATTTGATGTTAATGTTTTCCTTAGTCAATACCTCAATTAGTTTTTAGTTTTTTGATGGTTCAGTCTCAAGAGGTCATCTGGAACACAAAACGAGACAAAAAAAACCTGGAAGATATTATCTGATCGAAATTTTTCGGGGAAAAAATATGAAGTTTCTCGATTAAGAGAATCATGGAAATATAAAGTTATTTGGAGTGTACAACTGAATCATTTCATTACTATGTATTCATTGTTAATATTGTTCTCATATCCATAATTTTAAGATGTTTATAAACAATTTTAAGAATTTCTTCAACACGTAAATTTTAATCCTTAATTTGAAAAATTTGAAAACTTCATCTGGGCCAATAGAAACAGGCATAAATAAAACGAATTGTCCTGATTGAGTTCCACATGCAGTTTATCCTATTTTTGTACAACCGAACTGTTTTTTTTTTGTCTTTTCAACGGCATGTAAGATCAAAAAGCTATAGTTCTTAAAACAATAAAAAACTCATGGTTCTTTGTGTGTTTATTTTACGGTGTTGAAATTTGCAAAGAAACTTGATAAGTGGTCACAATAATTTTTTTTTCAGAGACGATAATATTTTGACCGCTAAACAAGTTTGTGTGCAATCTATATGTAAAAAAATACACATAGATAAACTTCGAACATTTTTCTACAAAGACATTAAAATGGAAGATAGTTATTTTTTATAATTTAATGTGAAGAAGTTTATTTGAAAATCATGAGTGACTTTGGACATTAAAATGATAATTTTGAGATTTCTGGAGAAAATAGAAAGAACGGTTACAGTTGGAAAAACATGACGTTTCTCGCGATTTCATGATTTGTGCCGAGGGTGAGAAGCAGAAATGTCATACACAAAGCGTTTATAAGATTTCTGCAGAACTTGAAAGCAAATAATATCATGGAACGAACTGATGTTTTTAGTTTATTGCAAACAAAAAACCTCGTTGCAAAAATAATTCGTATTTCATATTTAGTTGATAGGTGCATTATTTCCAGTGTACGAACTGGGTTTGTTTCCTTTTGAATCAGAGCTGTGCCAGAAAATTAATTTTCGGAAAACGGAGGTTTTTCGTGTGATCATACCGTACAAAAACATCGCGACTTTTATAACCAGTTGCGATTTTTTTCTATATTTTCGAAAACTACGAGTTGGGACCTCTAGAATATGACATGAAGAAGTGTACTCAGTGATACGTCACACTTTGGTCGTGCAAAGAATGTTTTTTACGTGATTTTAGTTCTCATTTGCCGAAAAGTTAATATTTCCGGAAAATTAAAATTTCGATTTTCCGAAAAAATCCGGAAAATCCGGAAACGGAAAACGGCACAGCTCTGTTTTGAATGCTCTTACTAGTTATATCCGTAAACCGTTTGAAATAGTACGTTAAAAATTGTGCTTAGAACTTCACTATTTAAAGTATTTTATTGCTAATAAACTGTTGAACATGTCATCATTCAGCAAAAGTACATATGAATATGGGTTTTCCCAATAATACTTATAGTTTCTTATATGCTCGAACTTTATTTGATACCCATGTCTCTTATATTATCTACATGAAATACAAATCTGATGTATTTTTGTACTCTGCCCACGTTGATTGAAATTCTTGAAAACGTAAGAAAAACATTTCATCATTGAAAGAATAATTGTTTTTTTCAGTGTATACTGACGGATCAAATAATCTTTCAAATAGACTCCAATAAATGATCATGCCGCAATATCAAAACAAAGGTGCGTCTTTCGTTAATTGCCTACTAAAATTTTATGAATGTTGCCCTATAACACAACATATTCCGGTCTTCCGATTTTACAACCACGTGTAAATGTCCTTTAAGTAGATAAAAAAGATATAGGTTGAATGAATCAATTTATTCATTTATCTGTATGTTATTTCAACATAACTTTGAAGGGCAAAATGACATTTTAATACAATTTTAAGAATCTATACTCGTTACAATATAACTACGGCTCACAAAAATGAACAAATAGTACGCGATTAAGCAGAATAAGTATGTTGCAACACTATACCGACAAAGAAAAAAGGAAGAAAATTTAAATTTGATAATCATAGACGAAAGCAATATGCGAATTAAATAGATAATTCAAATTTGACATCGATATTGGTTGCACGAGCCAAATCGACAATATTCGAAAGTTTCACTACCATCTTGGCAGCTTCATCGAGGTTATCACATGGCAAGATTCTGAGCTGAGATGTAGCAATCAAAGCCTTGGCATCTTCAACTTTAGTTCCTTGCAAACGGACAACAATTGGGATCTTGAGGTTCAATTCCTTGGTGGCTTGGATAATTCCTTGAGCAATGACGTCGCATCTCATGATTCCTCCGAAGATGTTGACAAGGATAGCGTTGACCTTGTCTTTGTCGGCGGTGATGATTTTGAAAGCTTCAGTGACTTGAGCAACAGTAGCACCACCTCCAACATCCAAGAAGTTGGCTGGTTCTCCTCCATGGAGCTTGATAATGTCCATGGTAGCCATGGCAAGACCAGCACCGTTGACCATACAACCGATATTTCCGTCGAGGCGAATGTAGTTAAGGTTTGAAGCAGCGGCTCTGATCTGAAAAAAATGGATTAATGTATGTATATAAGACTTTTTGAATTTTTCGTGAGTCATTTCACTTTATCAGTTTCCAACGCAAAATTTGGGTATATTATCTATGAACTATGAAGAACAAAATTATCATTAATACCGGTTTTTCTTTAGATAATTTTATTGGAGTTTTGCGACGAGAAAAATCATAAAACACAGCTTTGTATGAACTTTCCAGTCATGTGTACTATGTTTCGAACTGAACGAATTCGATGAAGCAAAGTTTCATGGTGTTTTTCCCAAAAATAGTTGAGAGTATAGATTTAGTAATTTACTGCATCCGAAAATTGAAAAATTACCGCTCAAGTTACTAGGAGATCTGCAATAAATGGACAATTCTCTATTAGGAAACATTGATGCAATACTTATCCGAATTACTGTTTAATGTACTAACAATTTTATTCGCTTTTTATATGTCTTCTGTTGATCTCGAGAAATTGTTAAGGCCACAACAAGAACTTGAGTGATGTCATCATTCAAAAGAACTGCATCATTAGTAGTTCCACGTTAACCGAACACAAATTAACGATATGGTACTTTATCAGGTTCTCTTTAACTATTAATCTTATGAACTTGCAATTTCAACGAAAATCGACGAAACAAAAGTTCAAGTTCTATCCGTATACCATAAAAACAATATACATTCCGTTTTTCTCTATCTATTCTCTTTTGGGAAAAACTTCTTTTTTTCTTGTTATCAAGGTTGCAAACCATGTCTAGATTATTGACCACCACGTGTCTGTCTTACCTCAAGATGATCTTCCTGTTTCTTGTCTTTCAAACTGAACAATTTGTCTTGGCGGAATTCGGCATTTGAATCAAGAAGAAGTTTGCAATCCATGCAATAAACTTCGCCATTTACATCTTCAGCCATTGGATTGATTTCAACAAGAGTGGCATCCGATCCTTTGAAAACTTTGTAAAGTTTCTCGATGATAGCCGCAGCTTGTGCTTGACAGTCTGCAGAGAAATCCATTCTCTTGGCAATAGTAGCCGCGACTTCAGGTGTGAGTCCGACGTTAACGTCAATTGGAACTTTTACGATTGCATCTGGATTTGTGGCGGCGACTTCTTCGATGTTAACACCTCCTTGAGAAGATGCAATAACGATTGGACCCTGAAATATATAGAAATTCGTATTATTCTTCAAAAAAAAAATGAAACTTACGTTGGTGTTTCTGTCGAGAGTAATCGAGAAGTAGTACTCGCGTCTAGTGAAGAGACGTTTGCAGATCATGACCTGAAAAAAAATTAAATGTAATTGAATTTGATTGGAAATAATTTAAATCTTAAATTTCCTAGTAGAATCTGACTGTCTAGCAAAAACTCTGATTTTTAGTTTGTTTTCTGATAAACACGACAATGAAATTTAATTTTTCAGTTGCATTGCTTTGTTTTTAACGTGAATAAAGTTTGAATTTCCCCTGAAGACAAATGACTGTATATTTCACTGTAATAACCACTATTTTTGAATTTTTTCTTGGTTGACCAAATGGGCGAAACTTCGTATTTGATTTGCATTCCCTTTTAACATGTGGTACAAAAATTCAAAAATATTTTGTCATTCTCCTTCCAAATGAGTTGTAAAAATGCTTGTCCGCGTTTGCAGAAATGTTTTATCTCAATACGGTTTTCTCTGCACCTAGAACGCCTCATGTTTCGTTCACGTGTTCAATCTTATCATTCACGTGAACACTGATGTAAATGCATTTTTTCAAATATCGAAGATTGAAAGTTGAGTATTTACCTCTTCGCATTTCTTTCCACGTTTGTCTGTTTGTTTGGTGATCAAGTTAGCGCCGAGCATCAGTCCAGCCTTTTCTTTAACCTCGTCTGGTCTGAAAACACAATTAACAATTATCAGCTAGAAATCTAAAACCAAAACTCACGTGAAGACAATTTGAACTCCTCCTTGAAGACCTGACGAGAAACGTCCTTTTCCACGACCTCCGGCAAGGACTTGAGCCTTTACGACGTAATCTTTTCCACCAATTTTGGTGGCAGCAGTACGTGCCGATTCGGCGTCTTTCGCAACTCCGAATGGTGGGACTTTGATGTCATAGGTTTCGAGAATTTTCATACCATGATGCTCATGGAGCATAAGGTTTCTCGATGCTGGGGCGAGAATCTTGTGCGATGTGGCTAGCAATGGTTGACTGAGTCTTGACAACATTTTGTGTGTAGCTGAAATCAATTGAAAATTATTATTGAATTAACATTTAGCAATAAAAAAATGAAGATCTTTGAAGGTTTGAACTAGGTGCGTCATTGTCAAGAGATGTATTTGTTTTCTACGAACACCCTACGCGAAAAAAGCAATGAAGCAAAGAAAAAAGAAGAAACAATGTGGCCAGGAAAAAGAATGATGAAAACTTATCTTAATGGAATGAAATATGTGTACCTTGTCCCCAAAGATAACAAGAAAAATACAAAGTGCAATGCTAAAACGTAGCGTGGGTAAACAACAACAAAACAACAATAATGCGGCATTTTTTGCATTAGAGCAACTTTTGAATATCGGGCAGTCCACGCTGTTCGCACGCGGATCGACACACATACAACTAAAAATGTTGGGCAGCTAGAAAAAATGTGGAGAGGAGAGATAAGAGATGAAAAAGAAATGGGAAATAGCTGGCGGTGCTGCTGTTGACGAGTTGGTTATACGAGACAACAAAATGTGGGAGGATAGATTTTTGCTAAAAAATTTTGTTTTCGTTTTATTGGTCTGAAAATCTACTGGATATGAATTGGAAGAAAAAGTCAAATTTTCAAAACATTGCTGGAATGAAAAATCTGAAAGAATCATTGAAAAAAAAACCGTCATTTATTTTTCATTATTCCGACCAGAATTATCTCATAAACTACATTTTAAAATGAGGGAAAAACTATAGCATGAAAATGTTTTGAAAAAATACGAATAAAAAATTCCATGATTTGGTTTTCTGGTTTTTGATTTTCGAAAATGATTCTTATCTATTTGCAAAATTATATTTCTCGGAAAAAAAACATGGCTCCAGAAAATTGTAATCTGTACGACCACAATGGAGTCATTTTTTTCAAACTGATGATCATGACTCCTGATAAACAAACATCACAAATATACTATAGAAAATCTTATTGTATTGAGGAAAATAATGCGAAACTAACTGAGCGAGTAATTTGCACTATCATCGATTTGAGAGCGAATGAATTGAGAGAAAAAAATGTGTCTGTTGTTTACAAGCGACCAACTCAGCGACCTCACACATCCAGAAGAGCTATAGGTAAAAGATCAAACAACTAATAAAACAAAGATCATCAAATATTATGATAATTTGAATTCGTTTCTTAGCCTGTAGATTGGTATAGGAAAAAAGGTTGCAGAAAAAACACAAACAACAGAAAACTAATCGATGAGGAACGCGAAAACAACTGCAGTGGGGCGAACAAACATGATGCAATGTTTTTCCTCGCAGGGACGATTTTCCTAGTCCCTCGTCCCTCGGCCATAAATACACGAAAATGATGGACTTTGTATGTAGGACTAATGATAAGAACCACGTGTTGCGATAAAACTGGGGTTATCAAATAAATTGTCTTGTATTTTTGCACTATACAGGACTTTTTGTAATAATTTTGGTAAAGAGAAATAGGTGGAAGGAGAAAAACATATATCAACAATTTTGTTAGGATTATTTATGTTTGCATTGATAGATGGGTCTGAAAAACACTGTAGCAATTTATAATTTCGATTTATTTTTGGGAACAGAAGTTGGTAAGAAAATCCACTTCTTTTTGAAATTAGAAATTATCGGATTCCTAAGAATATCAAAAAATAATTTGGCGTTTCTTGAAATAAGATTCACTGGATTTTCGATCGAATATCCTCAATTCCTTTTCAGTGTAATTATTATAAAAATGTTATCAAATTTAAAATTTTTTATTAAAATTTGAGATAAAGTTTATTGGAACTTTAGAATTTTTCAAAAATGAATTCAGTTACTGACTGGTATTCTTAAATTATCAGAAGTGAAGCTAAATCCAAACAAATTCTGACAAATTTGATAGATTCATTTCAATTTCACAAACGTTGAGAACACAAACAATATTGTTCAAAAACATAACGTTTCTCTCTATCTTTGTACCTAATATACATTTTCGAAAATAAATATCACAACAGAAACACGTGAAAAACACAAGTTCGATGAGTTCGAATAGTAAAAATATAGAGATGACAACAAAAGGGTTTTCCCCCAATAAGACACATCTATGATCACTTTCCGAGAGATGATTTTTATTTCGATAAACGAATGAGTTTCCTCATTGGGTTCGATTTGAAAATTATGTTTTGTGCAAGGCTACACATAACAAAAAAAAATCATTGTCAAAAAATCACCTATGGCTATAAAATGATTCTGTGAACACATAATGATTAGTCATGAGTTAACCTGATATTTCATGAGTTAACCTGATAAACTGTTCAACAATCAGTCATATTTTATAAAAGTTTTTTTGCAAGGCATACAAAAAAGTACATTTTTTTTACAGTTTCGAAAACTTTCTATTACAAAGTACTACTATAAAGTAATATTTTATAAATACATTTTAAAACTGTATTTCATAACTAAAGTTGTTGGAAAAATGAAATGAGACGATCGTAGATGGAGGCAAATATATGAGTGCTACTATGAAGAAGAAAAGAAAAAGGTTTTCCCCGAACGAGAAACATCTATGATCATTTTTCGAGAGGTGATTTTGATTTTTTGTGATAAATTATCGAATATGTTCGATCACATCATAATGAAATTGGCTACACAACAACTATTCAATGTGTAGGCTACACAACATTTAATTCAAGGTGGTACACATTTAATTCAAAACTCAATTGTTCGGTTTGTTTTGGAACTTTCTGATACATCTTGTTAAAAGTTGAAATAAAGAAAATGTGGAAATTTGGGTAATGACAAATCTCAAGTAGTAACTCGTATGATAGAAACATCTATGATCAGTTTTCGAAAAATGATTTTTATGATTTCGTTCAAAAAAAATAGAATTAAAATAGATATACATATGTGGTTTTTTTCAAGACTACATATTCTGTATCCATCTCCCTATATTTTCTATTTTAGATATTTCGTCCAGTTTCCCATTTTTAAGTCGTTTTATGAGAGTAATTCGTTCTGACAATAATAGTTGCCTAGATGCAAAACGAGAAAAAATGACAAATAAGAAGCTAGTGTGGAATGTATTCTTCCTTCTTCTCTTTGGAGCTTGTAGTGAGTACGTAATTCGATTTCAATTTAGTAGATTAAAATCACAAAGTGTATGGCCTATTTTAAATTTGGAAAAAACTAGGTTCTCAGTCGCTTTTGAGTTTTCTTTTGCAATTAGATCTAGTGAGAGCATATCGGAAATATCACATTTTCATTGATTATAACAAGGTTAGACACTGGGGTGAAAAGGAAAACTAATTGTAATGAACGAAAATTCAGAAAAACAGAATTAGAAAATTTAATACCGATCTCACCACTGAATAAAAACGATTCAACAATACAACAAAACAGTTATTTGTGATTTCAAAAATATAGCTAAAACCCATTTAAAATGCAAACCACACCAATTTACTACAATCCATATGATACAGTTGTTGTTTTGAAACTCTGCAAACGTGCACAAAAAACAGAACATTTTCAAAATTGTGTTTGTATCCGATTATGGTACTCATGATACATAGAATGAAGATATTTAATAAACTAGCTCAGTGTGAGTAATTTTTGAACGTTTCTTTTTCTGAAAGTTCAAAAGTGTTCATTTTCATTGTTTGGGATTTGTTTTGAAGTGAACTTCTATGTTTGTAGTACTTCAGAATGTTTGATTTATTTTTATATAAATACTTAGTGGTTTACCATTTTAAACAATTCTACGGAAGAAATGAATCCCATGTTATGAATGCCTTTGAAATTTAGAAGCTCAACGTGAGCATAAATCCATAATTATTCACTGAAAAGGTATAAATTTGCGCTTTTTGGTTTGTGACAGGTTTCAGTTGGTGTTTTGGCTCCATCAAAAAATCCCTTTCACTCATTAGATGTCTTTTTCTTATATGGAAGTTATTTTTCTGTTCCTTATTGCAAAGAACGCGTCAGCATCCTTGCATTTTTCAGAAGAGATTCTCTAATGTGACTTCAATGGTAGCAAAAACGAATTATATTGGTTTGGTAATGTTAATCTTTCTACATACAGTACCTTAACAGGTAACACAACGCTCAAATTAACATTTTTTATGCTCAAATTGTTGTATATATTCTCATTTTTTTTCATTCTGGCAACAACTTACATTTTTCGACAAAAAAGGATTATATTCATTATAATCTAGTAAAACTTTCGAAAATCTGAGAAAATTTTTTCATTCGAAGTTCGTAAAGTTACATTCTGACTAAAAAAATCCAAAAAATGATATTATCAGTTTTTCAAATCAAATAGTCGCATTTTCCGAAAACATGACGTAATTCAGATCAATATCGTAGATGAGTCAATGCAAACGTTTGCGATGAATGTGTTTTCATTGTGAATTGTGTATATTTCTTCGTATTTTCTGAACTACAGTTTGATGTATCCGCATCCTGTTTTTTGAAAAAGGTCATTTGATGGTCACACCATTTTATTTCACTTGAATTCATTTATTTCAATTCAACATCTTCAACATTTCTCGTATGGATATAGGTCATATCTCTTCTCTTCCGAGATTGCTGTCCTTGTACTTTCTCTTCTCTAGTTTTTCATTATAATTCTCTCCACATATTTAATCTTCTACCACAATTAATTTTTTTGTTTTTTTTCTACACGTATGTTCTGTTTGTCGTTTGAATGTCTATCTATTCGTACAATATTTGTTTGATAACAATTTTTTTTCTTTTATTAGACTTTTTAATACATTCTACTGTTTTATTTCAGAATGGCTGGTCTCCAACAAAAATTCGATGCCGCTGTTGAAATCATTCAAAAACTTCCAAAAACTGGTAAAATCTAAACTTTGAAATTGGAAGGGAATAATAATTGTTTATAGGACCAGTGAGCACATCGAATGACCAAAAATTGACTTTTTATTCACTTTTCAAACAAGCAACAATTGGAAATGTGAACACAGAAAGACCAGGAATTTTCTCAATTGTTGAGAGAAAGAAGTGGTGAGATTTTTTCAAAATTAATGTGAAGTGTTTTAAGAATAATTAACTGGATTATCAAAATCTTTGACAATTGAGCCGAATTCATTTGGAAAAAAAACGTTTACCAGATTCTGGTACAAAAATGAACCTGGTAAGAAAAAATAACAATATAGGGTTATTAAATGTGTCGTGATAAAAATTTTGAAAAAACTTATTGAAAGCAATAGTTCACCTATTCTGAACTTTTCCAGGGACTCGTGGAAGGAACTCGAAGGTGTTGGCCAAGACGAAGCTAAGGAGAAATACATCAATGCTTTGAACGACATGTTCGACAAAATTGCTCAAGAACTCGATGTTGGTGCATGGCTCGAGCAAATCGACCCAATCATCAAAACTAACTTGGCTCTTATCTCAAAGTAATTATTTTTTTCTTATACAGAGTAACTTCAATATAATAAAACATTTTATTATCTTTTCATTTGAAACAACCCGAAACGTTTTGTGTGTATATGAAGAAATGAGATCAATCAGGGAATAATTATGATAAGCAAAAATATGAAAGATAATGATTAGAGTCTCTCTTTCTTGTCCATCTCCTCACGTCTTTTGTCTTCTGTATATGCGAAGAATTGGAAAGTTCCGTAGACTATATGTAAAAACATGCAATCGACGATTATAACAGATAACATGGCTGACATGACACCAAGAGTTACCAAAACTGCGACTGAAAAAAAACTTGTTTTTTGTTAAAAACTTGAAAATACCTGTTGAGCTATATTGTGGTTGATAGTAATCTATCGAATTACCACGCAATGTGCGAAGGTTATCCAGAATGTTTCTGAAAATGAAAAAAAAATGGAAAACTGAAATATAAAGTAGGTTACCTTGAAATGTCATGAGTTCCTTTGAACATATGCCAAAGAAAGACCACAAAGAGCAATATAAGACCAAAACTCCAAATTGTCTGAAAAAAACTTGATTTTTTAAAACAAAATTGGCAACCTACGTTATAAAACAAATAAGGTTTGAGCATTCCTGAGCGTTTCTGAGATACTCCATACATTAGAGTAAAAACAGCGATGAAATCGAAAATAAGCAAAAATGCTTCCAAATATCCTGAAAAAGTATGCTAGCTTTTTCTCATTTGTTTACACCCACCATTTAGACCTAGTTTTGATATTCCCATGAAATATAGTACTATATTGATGAAAAATCCAATCAAAGAGAATATACCAACGATTCTACACACTTTCTGGAATTATAAACTTTTGATCTAGAAACTGTAGAATACTAGAACTCACTTGTAACTTGAACTTTCCGCAACACCAATGACTGGGAGGTATAGGTTCTTCAGAGAAGCCAAAGTTCACAACAGTTTCTCTTGGTGATCCACTCTTCATCACACCATTACCATTGGCATCTATAGATGGAAAAATTGTGAAAACTTCCATTTCTATTTGTGTGTATGTATTTCCGCAAATTTTT
Organism: Caenorhabditis sp. 38 MB-2015; assembly: GCA_900536415.3. Taxonomy (NCBI): domain Eukaryota; kingdom Metazoa; phylum Nematoda; class Chromadorea; order Rhabditida; family Rhabditidae; genus Caenorhabditis; species Caenorhabditis quiockensis. The sequence goes on along the minus strand of LR550461.1, from coordinate 51,794 downwards.
AATGCACCATTTTTTTTTTTTGAAAGTTTTTCGCCCTTATTTATATACCTGCTGACGGCCAGAGTCATTATTTTTCTTGGTTGGACTTTGAAAGAATAATAGTTTAAAACATTGAAGGAGGGTTGAATGAAACAAAAACAGAAAATGAGAGAAGGGAGAATGTGAAACACTCTCGAACGAAATTTGAAAATTGAATATCCTGGGATAGGTTTTTTGTTAGAATGAAAAAAAGAATCAAACAATTTCATGAATCTTTTGTTCAGTTTCAAGACGTCAAAAAAAAAAGTTCGCACAATTGAGAAGCATCATCGATCAAATTTCGAAACTTCTATGCTTTGGTAAAATACAACTTCGAATATTTGAACCTTCCGAACTGAAGCGGTCTTTATTTTAACTACAAAGGTACCCACTGAGAACCAAAATATCTAAAAATTCCCGATGAATCGGGTCACTAAATAATTCAATGCAGATTTGTAACATGCCAGTCCAAGAATACATTTTCAAATGTACATCAGGTGTTTGAGCCTCAATTTTTCTGTTGAGAATTTCAGTTTTGAAAAAAAAACAGCTTTGTTTTTTGAAATAACAAATTAAGGTCTGACCTACATCTAAATAAGAATATCAAAGAATATCTTAAAAATAAAAAATAAAATTGAATGAGAAATTTTAAAAAAAATGGAGCCACTTCTGAGCTTACAAAATTTTTCTAGAAAAAACCATTCCACAACTTTTTGGTTTCATAAAAAACTTTTCAAAATTTTGTAGAGACATCCGCTTTTCAGACAAAAATATCAATATTTGAAAAATGAGTTTCGTTTTTTTTTCAAATAGGACAAACATTCTCGCAAAAATATATGAATTCTCAATTCAAAAAACTTTTTTCTGTAAACTTTTTTATATTGAATCGTTTATTGGGAAAAAGAAAGAAATTCAATAAACAATCTGAGTCTGATAGTTCTCTTGTAGATCTTCTTTTCCTCAATCGATTGTGAAATGTCAATCCCGCAAGAAAGAATGACAAATGTAACTTTGGATTGTTCTTATGTGTGATTTTTTTTTACTTTTTTTACTTTTTTGATATTGGAGACTAAACAAATTTAGACTGAAATCTAATCACACATAGAGAGCAAGTCATAAAAATTCTTAGGCTTGTAGTTTTTGAATTTAAAAAAAACTTTATGAATAAGTTTTATCGCGAATCTTTAATAGAACTGAAATCATCAAAAAAATATGAAAATATCATTATCGTTTTTTGATTGTTTTTAAATTTTGACGGTTGAACGGAACTTTTAGTTGGATTCATTTCACAAACATATTCCCTACACACAATCTAGTGAAAACAGAAACACATACATACTTCAACTTACGTATACTTCAACTTACGATAGTTTTGATTATGATTATGATGATATACAGATACCATATTTGAAGAGTCACTCTCGTTTTCAATAACCAAAGCAGTAGCAACAAACTGATCGTGTGACATGATACTATGAATGTGGAGTAAACAGATGAAGGAAAAACCACAAAAAATCGCAACACGACAAAAAAAACCTCAACGACATGATAGAAAATACATTATTTATTCACATCAATTGCGTGATAGATGTTGTTATCATTTCAGAATATGCATATACACCAACTGGTAGAGCAAAGTGAAGAAAAACTTCTTTTTCTTTCTTTTTTCGTTTTTTGAAAAATAGAGTCAACCCGCCATGCGACGAAGAATCATTGTGAAAATTTATGAATATATGTATGTGTTCCTTCTTTTAGTTTTTTTGTTGGTTTTGACCGAGTCAAGAGAGGAGCAAGGGAATTATGCTTATTCAACGAGACCATCAATCATTAACTCTTTGTGAACTTTTTCTAATGTCAGGTTGTATACTATTACTTCAAAAAATGAGAAAAGGGAAAACAAAACTTCGAAAAAGCATGAAAATGATTGAATGATTATGATGAAACAAAGAAAAACAAAGCAAAAATTATTTTGACCAGCAGCTGACGAGCATTATCGTGACTAGCAATTTTTTATTTACAAAACAAAACGTGGGAAACTATTCAAGTATCCGATTACTTTTGGTTCATGTAGAACGACTCGGATTTTTGATAAGTCTGGTGAAATTTCAAAACTATTTATGAGAAATTTAATGTTTTTGGATGAAAATTGAGAACACAAAACAAGTTTCAGCTATGCTTGTAAAATGACACTAAAGTAATTCTATCCGGTGAACATGTGGATGATAAGATTCACCTGATTTTGAGTATAACAATTGAAACACTCCGAATTGGAGTCTAAACTTGGGATGAACATAAAGACCGCTACAAGCGTTCATAATAACATACTCTCATTCATGCTTTTTAGATTTTCGAACATATCAGACGTTTCAATTATTTTATACAATTCTAAATGATCCCTAGAGTCAATATTTCTTACGACTGAAGTCAAATACGTACTCAAAAAAAGATTAATAATAGAGCTCTAATTAAACTGACTGAATACGGATTTTTGAAAATGATTTTGGTATATAAGAACGAAAATAATTTGAAACTAGAATTCATGATTTTTAGTAGCGTGGCATGTTATAGTCTTCCTATGTTCTACAATATGCATAAACCTTATAATCGAATCAAAGAATAAGTCATGTTTCACTTTGTTTTGAAACGATGTGAAAAGAGAAATCAGTTCAGATTGAGTTCGGTAAAAGTCATTCAAACAAAAAGAAAGCCTTCGAATAGAACTGCTAAAGAATTTAAAATTGTCATATGAAATCATTCATGTGATTCAGACAAGCTTGGCGGTTTTAATGAAAACATATTTAATAATTCTTGATATCAAGATAGTCAACCTTTTTACTGAATCCCTTCTAATTTTTATTCGAAGTCTTACCTTTGATAACCACAATGCCTGGAACTGCTCGAATTTCATAATTTCTTCTGAGAATCATTTTAGGCATACTCTTCGATCGAGGCATCTCATCATCTCTTAATAATTTCGTAGTCGACATAATTGACTAAAATATCTCAATACATAAATAAATAAAAATAATAGTGTTCGATAGAAAAACAAAAAATGAGTCGAAAAAAATAGAATGCTCTTCCTACCCTTTTGACACTTGAACACAATAGCAAAACAACAACTGATTCAATAAGAGGTATCGTGGCCCGAATAAAAAGAAAGAAACACTTCTTACTTTTATTTCTTCTTTTTCTTGTGTTAACAAACAAAGTAGTGTTCAGAAATACAATTTGAAATGAGTAAATTCGATTGTCACATTTGACATTCTGTTAGAAAATCTAAAGGGGAAAAAGAGGAGAGTTCATAAATAAAATTAGGAACTTCTGAAAGGAGCATACACAAGGAAATGTGACCAAAGAGAAATGTTTTCGATGTACTTGAAAATTGAAAAATCTGTAATTGAGATGCAACATGTTCAGCAAAATCTCGTAGCTGTTCATATGTGATGACAAAAATACGTTTTTTTATTTGAAAAAAAATTGGGAGAATTTCTCTATGACTCAGGAGTTTTGATGCAAACATAGAAAATTACAAAAAACTAATAGTCAACCTGCCGACTTATCTTTAATTTAATGAAGTGAACAATTACTGGGTCAACAATTATTACTATATATGGTCAGGTTTCGATGAATTCTCTTGAACTGCAGTAAATGGAAACGGTTTGAACAATGTACTAAGCAGGCCTAATTAAAAATGAACGTCCAATTTTTTTTCATATTCGAACCCACTTATTTTAATTGTGCATTGTCTGATGTCAAATTTTCAACTATCTCTTCAATTCAGTCCAACTAAAACAACAAAGTCATTCCCGGCTCCGTGTTTTTATTGCCCGGGGGCAGAAAAACATGAAACAAGTATTAGGTGCTAATCGACTGCTCTTCATCAATGTGATTGTAATCCATCATTTTACGACAACCAAAACGACCAAATGTCTTGTTCTCAACTCAAAAAATCATGTCAACTAGTGTTTATTTTAAACTACAATCAACACGTTCAGCAACATTTTTTGCCTGCTTTTCGTAACAAAAAATATGGCCGAGAAAATGATAAAGTGTCAAGTCAAGTGCGGATAATTAATGAGATGAGCCGAAAAGTGCAAGCTTTTTCGTTGATATGAAACAGACTGCTTTCTTTTCAGTGGTTTTTTTTTGAAACGCGAGAAAGACATAAATCAAGCTTTGCTTGAGGGTTTAGTCAATGTATCACATTGATTCTTTAAAGTAGGTGGAACAGAGAAAAGGTCGAAAAAAAAAACAAAAATTCAGCATGCACATTCCAAACTAGTAGAATATTTTAGAAAGGAAGTGGGAGGAACAAAAAACAAAAACCTCAGAGGTTCTACAACTTTTTATTTAGGATGTTTCTGTTTCTGTTTTGTATTATGATGTTATACAAGGAAATTTATTATAAAAATGATTACTATTATTAGACTGATCAAATCTGTCAAATGAATCTTTCAAATACTACACCAAAACATGAATTGGCAAAGAAAGCTATGAAAACATAATCTTTCCCAGATTTTGAGAGTATACAGTAGCCCTTAAATTTGTTCATTTTTTGTACATAAAATGGGTACCCAAAAATTAAAAACAATGACCTTCCGTAAAAAATGGTGTCCAGTTAATTTCAATTTCAATTTCAATGATTGGAGAATAAATCAAATTCCCACTTCCATTTAGCTAATTACACTTTTTTGTTTTTAAACTCACGTGGTCGTATTGATGTTTGACGTGGTTGTCGTTTCACTCGTCCTGGAGCACCCAATGAATTGTTATTTGATGAATCTCTTGGAGGAGGTGTGAGTTTCGGTTCAGAAATAAGGTCTAGTGGTTCATCGACTTTCTCAATTTTTTCAATTCGAATGGAAGGTATTGAACGAGACTGTGGTAGAGTTGATGTTGGTGATGGACTGGGTACTGTAGGAGATCTAGCATTTCGTGCCATACTTCGAATCCGATAAAATTGACACAAGAATAAAATCGGCTGAGAAACAGATTCTTCGACTAATTGTCTTACACCAGCTCCAGTCTCTTTTCGCCGCCTCTCTATCTTTTATTTTCAACTGCTGTCACTGACGTGCTAAACGATGATCAGCCACCTTGAAAAAAAATAGTTGGGAACAAATAAAAAACACACAAAACAAAAACATTTAATGACCAAAACAACTCAATGATTTATTTGTAATATGTATAGATTGCGGATGAGATTTGATATCTGATCGGATTGATAGGAGAGTGTGAGGTGTTTTATTTTATGACTTCGGCTTTTCCCACTTTTTTCAAAGGTTATTGAAGAGAAATAATGTACCGAAAAGTTCAAAAGACGTTTTGAAAATATCACATTGAAAACCAATTGTTGGAAAGAAAAAGTTATTTGGATCTAGCAAAAACAGTATTTTTTCTCAAAAAAAAATCATGTGAAAAGCACACGAAAAAGGTTTCACTGAAGGAAAATGATATTAAAAATCGTCAATATTGTTTCGTCTCAAATTTTTTCTCTATGTATGAGCTGGAATGATGAAAACATTTGGAAACAATTGAGCAAAAACCGGATATTGGAAAAATTTTGATACTGCAATGAATAAAAAACGGAAGTTGGTTGAGACACTTGTAGATGTTGTGGAATATCACAAACTTGATTGTGGGTTCCAAAACCTTTGAAAAAAGATGAACAAATAATTTATACGACAAAGAAAGTTTTCAGAAGTTAAAAATCGAAAACTCTAATTTTGAATTCTCAATTTAAAACCGCCCATTTCTAGTTGTTTTTTAGTTATTATTCGAGTAATCAAGTTACATGTTCTGGAAAAATGTTTCAATTCTTACATTAGTATGTTAATTAGACAATGAAAAAAACACCAGAACTGTTTTTTTTAATATTCCAAGTTTCATGGCATCGAAAAAGATGTAACCCTATTCATCACAAAAAAAACAAGAGTTAGAATCGAACTGGATTCCTACCAAAACTGATTCCAGATGTTAAGAGTTTTATGATTTCTCATCGCCTGATAGTAACTGATACAACAGAATACGAATGTATTTTCAACATTTGAAACAAGTTTGAAACTTCGAATTTTATGCAAGAAATTAACGCCAGAACTTACACATAAAACCAACAACAAACTGTCTCTAACGGTATGCAATGTGTACATTTACAAAACCTTACTATTGGTTTTGTACTCATCGCAATTATCAAAGTTGGGAACTAAAATTGTTTTTTGAAAAGCGATTTCAAATCTTTGCAGTGCCAAATTTGCTTTACAACTTTCCAATTCCCGTGGTTGTTTTGGATATCAAAACTCGAAATCATCACAAATTCATAAAACAGCTTTTTGAAAAACATCAAAATTTATTACCTTATTGAAACTACCATGTTTTGAAAAAAAAATGAGAAATACTACAACAAAATCAATTAAAATACATAAAAGGCAAAGAACAGTTAAACTGTAGGAGTTGTTACAAAATACCGGATAAAGGAAAATTAGGGTTTCAAAGAACCGTATTTACAATAATTATACATTTTAACCCCTGATGTAAATTTAGAAGAAAATTCTCGCTCTGTAGTCGTAGTCTCCCCATCCGGATCCACCTGGTCTACTTTGATATTGATACTGAAAATTGTTTTTTTTTCCACTTGAAAGATATTTATTTTATCTCACCGGTGTGTAAAGTCGAATTTTCTCTTCTAAAAATTTCTTCACATCTTCTTCGACGTTTTCAATCGACTTTTTCACTTCATCAGAATCCATTACTGCGATTTTTTTGAAAACTGGACCCATTTCATTGATGCTGGAAAATATATGTAAAAATAATAATATATTCTTGTATCTCACCTATAATTCTGTGAATTCAAAAGTAGAACCAAATCGACAAGACCTTCTGAAGTGAAGCTTTGTCTTTTGAATTCTTCAGCAACGAGCCATTGTTTGAGTTTTGTTTTGACGTATGGACAAATCAAACGATCAGAGAAGTACAGCAAGTTACAGACGTTTGAAACTGAAAATAAAAATTCATTTATGGAACTTGGTGATTTATTAAAATATACCTGTGATAGTTTGCTCAAGATGAAAGTTTACAGGACACAAGTAAGCGAGAAAATCGATAAGATCGTTGGCATTCACATCTGGAATCGTTGCTTCCATCTCTTTTTTCTCGCGGAATTCGCCATTACACATTCTGAAATCAAATATTTGATCAAAGAGTCGATGGGATGTTGGAATTACTGTTTTAACATTATTCATTGTTTTCTTTATATACACATTTATTTAAAAAATTTGATGTTCAAGAGAATCTATTACTACTACAATTATTACATAAATGGTGTCTGTCATTGTATTTTAGTTTAAAAAATTGGAAGCTTCGAAATTCAGATCAGGTGTCGAGTACTGGATACATCAATAACAAATGAAAAACCATCAAACTCATGAACTGACACTACAGATCAAACTCTCAGTTCAACATCAACCCCAGTTCAATGTGACTGTTCGCTACTGCTTTTTCCTAGGCGTTTCAGTGAAAGAGGCATAAGTGATTTTTCTAGAATTAGGAGACTGAATTATTTGACTCCAAATTGTCTATTATTCATTTTGAAAATGCATAACAACGGAAAGTGAATTTTTTCTCTGGCATTCTACAAGAAACAACATCGATAGTCGATGAACTTTTCAAATTTATAAGAAACTAATAAATGTGAAACACTTCTGGTATGATATTGGAACCAAGAAAATATTTGGGAACCGCTCTGAACTTCGATTCTTTATACTATTATGTGTGAGTTTCTGTCTAAATTTTTACAGCGTTACCTACTTTTTTTTTTTCACAAACCCGGAAGTTACAGTCAAAAATTTTTGATCCCAACTTCTAAAATATCATTTAGACAAGATCCAGGTGATGCTTAACCACAACCGCTTTTCAGATGTTTTTGTGTGGTGATAATGATCTTTATTGTTTTAATTTCGCAACGATTATATGTCTCGTAAATGATTTAGTACCTAATGTTATTTATGACAACAAAGTTCACAAATTGAACACGTTTCAAATTCTAATCTCTCGTTTTTGATGATCACAAAAACGCAAGCGAGTCTGATTTTTTGTTTACATCGAGTTCAATATGAACTCGTGTTATCTGTTTTCTTTGAAAACGTTATCATATAGAAAGATCACAAGGAACACATGTTCTATGTATCTTCATGACCTTTCAAAAAATATATTATGAATGAAGCAGAAATAAGTTGAATTGGAGTCATCAAATAACAATTCTACACATTTTTTGAAAAATTTTGAATTTTGTTGGGATTTTCTCAAAACTTACACATTGAAAAACTCCGAGAACTCAGCCATATAATGTATGTTGATATAAATATCATCGGTATTTGTGTGAATGCAAAATGTTCGCAAACTAGATGGAGATTTGAAGAATTCTTGTGGAGTTGACATCTGAAAATATGAGAATCGATATGAGCACATCTCCAACAAAAAGAAAAAAAAAGAAAAAGGGAGGATATAGAGATATAGAGATAGAGAGGGTCGTTTTTTTTCTTCCAGATGACACTGAAAATATTCTTTGACCACTTTTTTTAAAAATAGAGAAAAACAAATAAAACCACAGTTTTTTGTTGACAAAAAAAAGTGATAAAATGTATCAGCAGCTGATTGATGATAATAATAACTACTACTACTATAATAACAATTTGTTAAAACCGAACTGGTTTTATTTCAGAATTTTAAATAAAACAATAGTATGTTGATAATAATGAATGAGCGAACGAGTGAGTAAAAGAATATAGGTAAGAGGAAACAAAGTAAATATATATTTTTCTCTTGACTTTTGCTGCTTCGACGTTTTTTTTTTGAATTTGAGAACAGGTTCTTACCTGTTTAAAAGAAAATTGTTCATAAAGTTTTCATAACATAAACTAGGATGCTTGAAATCTAGTCGAATATTTGCATGTACCACTGATTGAAAAACACACAATATGTTAGCAAAATAAAAATGAGACTTGGATTATAAAAAAGTAGAATTGGATATTGAAAAAATATCACTGAGAATTCTGAAAACTACCGAAAAAATAACATAAAACAACTCAATACTAGCCGCAAGTGTAGTGGCACATATGTTTACTATGTCTCTTGCATTTTATACAGAACGTTTCTGCCCTTCAGTCTATGTTGAAAACAACATGCAAAAAACAAAGGTTCTATGCAACAAAAGTGCTATCGATTCAGCAAAATTCACCAAAAAACAAAAACAACTGAAAACTATGGACAAAGTGAATGAGCATATGTTGAAAAAGTCGATAATATGACCTAATGTTGCATATGAGAATCACGTGGTTATGCATCGACGACCTATCGAGCCAACCATATGTTATCCATAATGGTCAGATAAAATATCTTGTGTGAACCGAGGAAATAGTGGGTGAAAACAAGAGAGTACATAACATGTTGCGATTGTTTATGTTTGTTCGTTTGTTTGGTTCATGAACGGTGTGAATAACTAAAAAAAAACACCTTGTTAACCGGATTTTATTATTACTACATGTGAGAGAAAAACTAATCAAAATGTAAAATTTGCACGGATTATACAGAACGAATTAACAAAAAGGTTTAAAATATGTTTGACTATTCTCTAAACACATACATTTATAGGAATATTTCATATATATTTCAAATTTTTGACAATAAATGGCAATAAAACTGCTAATTCGTTGAAATGTTTATTGCAATAGAATGATGCGAGGATAATGTGAATTTTCCTGATATCAGTTTATGGACTTTTGAGAAAGGATCAGTAATTGATCTCAGATAAATTTTATAGGATATATTCTCTGTATGTATGAAGCCCAGCATTTTCCCGAGCTCGCACTGAAATATTTTTTGAAATGATAAGGATTTTACATTTTTGAAGTTGTTTTCAGAAACAAATGTTACATAAAAAACTTTGGAAAATTTACTATAAAATATTTGAATGTTTACGAAATAAGATATGCTGACTGAAAAAAGAAAAAAAATATTCACTTTACATCGTTCACTTTTTAGGCTCTACCTATTCATTAAAATCTGACAATTTTATTATTGGCAGTTATACACTTTTCGTATGAAAAATGGGATATTTCTCAAAATTTTGAAAAAATAAATGTGTCAAGAAACTAAATAAATGTGTCAAGAAACGCTGTTCTGAAGATTCTGGATGAATCTTTTTTGACTAGATACTGGTCTTTTAAATGAAAGTTCACTAGGAAGCTTCACTATAGGAGTAGAAGATAAGAAAACAACGTGGTTCAAAAATGTCATATGACAGTTCACCTCTTTTTTTTTTTTGAAGAAAATATTATCCAAATGAAAGAGGAACCAATTATGGAAACAAAACAGAAGAATTGTGCTTCATCGTTATGATTCGTATTATTTATTGATTTATCAAAAATGAAAAGGGCGCTGTTATGGAAATGATGTGAAAAAACAAATAAATAATCAAAATGATGAATTTTTACATCAGACAAAAACGGTTTTGTCAATAAACAAAACATCAGGAAGTGGCGTAGTTGATTGGAATATGTACATGTGTTCTCAAAAATTGAAGCACAATTTGAATAAAATCAAAATTTGAAATCAAAGAGGTATAAAAAATAGTGTGACGTTTTATAGCTCATGAGAAGTCAGATCATTCCATCAAACTCAGAAATACTCAATATTTATTCATAGCAAGCTTATTACATGTTCAGTATTTATTCGGGGGTCCGGTGTGATATCGTCGTGGAGGATCATATTGGACATGGTGCACTCGGCCAGGATTGTTAAAAACGACCTAATAAAAAATTTATTCATCTATTCACTTGAATAAAACAGCAAACCTCTCGATTGTTGTTATATTGGACTTGCATTTGATATGACCGTCGAACGGCTCTACAAATGTAACACGCAACTAATGATGAACAAGTGAGAAGAACAATGAAGAATGAGATTATCATGATCCACCTGTAATGAAAATTGATTGCTGATGATTTCCCGTTCAAGATCTATTCTCACATCAAAAATCTGGGGTCAAATGGAACGCATACAAATTGTTTTGAAAGGTTGTTGCATTTGTCTACGAAAATGCATTCTGACTTGTCGCAATGAGATCTACCTGAAAACATTGAACTGTGATTATTTATTTTTCCCAGTGTCAAGATTGTTAGTCAAACTCCACAACTATTCCGAAAAAGTGTGGTGAACATCGGTATTCTTTACACAAAAAAACAAGTAATGTTATATTCAAAAAAACTTTCGAACATTAAACATCTAATAGAAAGGTTTTCAAAAAGTAAAATAAGTTTTAGGATTCTACCAGAAAAAATACTATTGCATCTTTGTGTGATTACAATTTTTACTTCCAATGGCTTACAGTTGATACTTTACTTCTAATCGGTTCTAGAATTACTGTTTCGAATGTAAAAAAAAATAACGTTTCAAGACAAGCACTCCCAGGTTTAAGAAACTTTTTTATACTAAAGTTGTGAGAACGTGGAACTTCTACCCATGTAAAAATAGTAAGATATTTATTTTTACCACTCCGGATACCCCGGTGTGGTGTGTTATCCAAAAATTCAAGTCATTTGTCGACGCTCTCTTGCGAAAGGTCGGAACTCCAAATTACCTTGAGTAACTGGGTTAAAACCGAAGATAAACACACTGTCTGCTCTCTTATATTATTTGAATCACCGACATTCAAACAGGCCTGTGGAGAGTGGCAGGCATGAGGAGACGCAGAGAAAAATTAGTGTGTGTGGAAATTGAAGATACGCAGATAAAGAAAGTGTTTGTCCCTGTGTGTCTTCACAGGGACAAGAGATATTGCGAAATATCTGTTCAAAACAGTCTTTTTTTCTGAGTTTGGACATCAAATTGATGAGAAAAGTATGTTATATGACAAAAGTCTTCAATGATTCGAAAATTGAGATGAAGTGAGTAAAATAATCGATGAAACTTGGAGTTATTCTCATAACAGCAGTGCTAAATTTTTCAAAAACTGAAAAACTTTAATCATGCCCTTTCAAGAACACAATCTGTGAAGTGAAAACATTTCCAGACATGAAATCTAGGGTTCCTTTTCTGAAATTTATCTCATAGTCAAGTTAAGTTGTTTTGAAGTGTCTTGAAGTTTTCCACACTTCCTTTATTGTTCCAGTCACAGAATGTCAGAAAAATGAGATCATTCACAGTTCAATAATTTTTTATTATTGAACATTGTTACATTGAATAATTTGGAAATGAAAATTCGAAACACAAGTTCAAACAAGAACATTTGTGAATTTTGAAATTTGTTTTTTATCGAACAGAGAGATATTTTGTTTTAATTGTTGACATTTTTATTCATTTCAGAAAGTGCAAATAATAAATGAAATTGTTCCTCTTTTCAATTTGTGAAATTGCCTCTATCTCATTGAAAATTCAATTATATTGGACAGTTCCGGCTTTCCGGTTCTTTTAAGATGACATTTTTCCAAATAGAATACAAAAAACTCACAAGTTTCTAATGTTTCATGGCACACCAGTTGATCAGTATACATAGCATTACCCATGTTGTCTAATGAATACAAAATCAATGTTTCTGAAGACAGAAGAACGGTCAACGCCCAAGAAAAAAAGAAGAAATAAGAAAATCAAGTTTTGTGACAAATACTTTTATGAATGCAAAAAATACGGATGTAAACATCAAAATTTAGTGACTGCGGTGACTTCTTCGGATTTAGTGATCGAACTGTTAGTCTGAAAAATATCAAAGGTGAATTTTTAATTCTGTTATTGAAGTTTCTAGCCTATAAAATGCTGATTATTCTGAACTTGATACTCATATGTCCAATTTTCACTTCCATTTTTGCATAATAATTTAAGTTTTTAGTGGTTTCTATTTTTTGTAGAAAAAATCAAGGCATTCATTTTTACTCTTCTGCTTTCAAAAAGTTCACTGAACTGAAATTGTTTTGGGAATTTTCAAAAATAGTCATAGTCTGGATGTTTTTGAAAGAAAGAAATGAAATTGCAAAACCATACAACTGGATGAGTTTTATTGGACTCAACTCATTTTTCAAAATATCTGCCATATTAAGTTTAGATTACTCACCAATTTGGTTTTTTGAACTTTGTGAACTCTTCGGCAATACCAAACTGTGAAAATCGCCAGAACAAAGCAAATTGAAAAACAAAGTGCTCCGAATCCCCAGCTGAAAATTTATTATCATTCATTTAACTGATCCCGAACTATCTTACACAATCAAATGATAATTCGGAACTACACAAGCGTAACTTTTTGTCGTATTATTACAATTGTCGATCAATATACATTCACCTACTCGACATGTCTTATCTTCACCTACAAAAGTTGTTATTTCATTTCTGTTTTTTTGTTGCCTACCCAAACCAAGCGCAGAAAAACTGGAATATCGAGAATCAAGTGAGATATTATTGAAAAATCAGAACATTTTTCTGTGAACAGTTGATTTAGGTAAGCTATAATGGCATGATATCGTTAGGAAAAAAACTTACATTGCGGAACGTCACATCTTAGTTTGCCTGAAAATATTTTCTGTTAGATCAGAGATTGAAATTTATAAAATATATCATCTTATTCTCAACAATCACGTTAATTTCGTTGATACTTTTTATTTACTAAAATGTAATTGTTAACTTACATGCTTCTAAAGAATCATGACAAATATAGGCATCTGGAAATAACACATGGACCATATTCAAAGCATGAAAAACATGCGAAAAAATGACTTCTCTGTTCAATGCCAAAGAAGTCACGCCCCCTATTTGTGTATTGTAAAATAGAAAAAAAAGATGAGAAATTGGATGTACTACAATCAATTCATATATTTTAACGTGATGTTTTTCTCTAGTTTTAGAACACTCAAACACAGAATAAAAGTTGGAGGAGTAGGGCAATGAGAAAATCCATGAAACAAAAGGCCTTGTGAACTTGAATTGGTTCAAAGTTTGTGTTTGCATGGAACAATTAATTCGGAACTGATTAGAAGTGAATATACTTTTAAAAAGGTAGGAATTTTTCTGAAATTTAAGGTTTTTTTTGAAAATTTAAGTAACAACTATTCATTTCATCGAGTTCGGATATCCAGTTTTGTAACTTTACATTTCTATTGTTTTTATATTTCTACCCACTTTCAAGCCAGAAAATACGAATAAATCCAGACAAAATTCGACCCAAGATCCTGGTTTCTGAAACCAATATATTAGAAAGATATCAACACATCGAGTATTTCGAAATTCTTTTGTCCCTGCTAACACACATTTTTATCATCTACGTCTCCTCATCTATAACTTTCTCTGCGTCTCCTCATGCCTGCCACTCTCCACAGGCCTGTTTGAATGTCGGTGATTCAAATAATATAAGAGAGCAGACAGTGTGTTTATCTAAAAAAATCGTGGCAGATTCCGAATTCATGAAAACAAATGAAACATGAACTGAAAAATTGCTTTAAAAAAACGGAACAAAAGTTAGAGGCAGTTTTCAATACAAAAAAAACCGAAAAAAAAACGTGTGGCAGATTCCAATTAAATAAAAAAGTAAAACGTGAACTGAAAAATTGCTAAAAGAACGGAGCGAAAAAAGGGGTAAAAGTTGTTCCTCATATTATCGTAAGCTAACAAGCCAGAAGGTTGAAATAATCGTAGACACATGTATCGCACGTGGAAGCTCTGGATTGTGTATCGTCCCCTTCTTCTTCTTCTTCCAACTCTGCAAAAAGGATGCGTCAGGGCTAAGCATAGTGAAATATTTTTTTTATTTTCTGAAAATTGTTAAGTACTGACCTGCGTCCGATACCTCAACCTTGAGTGGAAGAATACTTTCCCATTCGAAAAAACGGCATGGGGGACGATAGATCACGAGTGGGTCAACAGTAAACATCGAAGTTGTGGCATTTGGTGGAGGTGATGTGTTACGGGGAACGGACAAGAGACGGTTGATGTTTTCACAAGTTCCGTTGAAAGAATCTCCTGCAACGTATCTGATGAGAACATATGAAATCACTAAAATGTGAATAAATTTTTTTTTCGGAATATCTGATGTCACCAAATTTTTTTTACAGTTTTCTGATCATGTCAGACATATCTGACAAAAATTTCAGGCCCATTGGACATCTTTCAGAAAAGTTGCGACACAATAACTGAATTTTCGTATCTTTTCCGCCGCTAATGTACATATCATAGATCTGATGAAAAACTTGAGTTGAATTTTTTTTCCAGTTTACAAAACAAAAATTGGAACTCATAAACAATTCATCATAAAAATTCTGTTTCTATTCAGGTGTTCTAAAATTCCACTCTAAACTCAAAAAATATTCAGATTCGTACTATAAAATTTTGCAAGAGACATGAACAAAAAAACGTACACACTACTTCATTTTTTGAAACTTTTTTTTTAGGAAAAAGTTCATATTCGATCTCCAGTAAAATTCGATTTCAATGATCATTTTGAGAGGAACTATTTTCGAGTGCTACTTGGATATTATTTTTTGATTCGGAACAATTTTTGCTGACCTGCTGCCCAATCAATAAATTCATCCAAGTTCAAATCTTTGAATCTGTACAAACGACGTGGTGGACGATAAGGACGATCACTGTTATCCAGCCATTTGTAAATTGAAAGCGTAGTGTCATCGAGAGGTTCCATAATTTGCACATCTTTTCGAATTGCAGGTCTTGACATGATTTGGTCAATGTTCGCTGCAAAGTACTTAGTAGGAGTAGCACCGATGATATTAATTCAGTATAAATAGTTTCGAACTTCAGATAATAAAAAAACTATAACTTCAGATTGAAGTGCTGAATTCACATAAAGTCCAAAAGTTTTGCTACAAATATTGTATTCTTCAAAATTATTTTGATAACAATTAACCAAAAACAAACATTATGAAAAATGATAACTCTGAACTTTTTTTGTTAATTGGACAAAACCTAATTTCAAAATTTTTCTGGTATTTGCAGTTTTAATAAAAACTCACTATTCTCTTTGAATACAATAATCATCCTTTTTTGCTCCCCAAGTTCTGGTTCCAACTCTGTAAAACATAGATTTATCATTTCAAATTCATCATTTAGATCTGTAGAATTGATTGCATTAAACCCTCGCACCTATTGAAGCACTCACCTACTTCCCATCCATGATCTTTCTGAAAATGAAATAACACTTGATGGAAGTATATACCCACAGCATTGCAAAACGGACAACAGTACATTTCTGAAAAAAAAAACTGATAATGGTTTAGGTGTATAATTTTACTAGGAAAAGTGAGCATCACGAAAAACTGTAAGGGCAAAGAGGTATTTATTTTATACTACTTTGATTGAAAAACAAAGAAATGGCAGAAACTGGCTAATTAGACGATAACAAAATCAATATAGAAAGGTGGGTACTATATAACGTTTCTATTCTCTGATAAAAATATTGGAGAAAATAGTTCAAATAAATCATCCTGAAAAATCTGTTAATAATATGATAAGACACATTTTGCATTAGGAAAATGAAAATTTATTGTAGAATTCTGTTAGAAAAATTGAGAAAAAAGCGCTTATTTTTAGATAGTTTGGTTGTTTTTTTGTATGTTGACTGTGTTTAAGAATATATAAACTTATGTCGTGAGAACGATATAAAATTAGACCGTGGTTAAAGGAAAATGTTAAAATGATCGCTATTTGAAAAAAAACAAAAAGAGCGCAGGAGAAGTTCACTCGCATAGAATTCCAGATTGCCTCATTTGTTTGCGTCGTACTTTCTCATTGGAATGGAAAAACCCGAAAACTGTGATGGAAAATTACAGAAACGAACCAAATTTGCAGCAGAACGGTGACCGTAGATATTTTCGACTTTTTCTATGCAATAGAGCAGAGAACAAAACAAGGTAGCGCAAAACACTGAGTTCGAAGAAGTGACAAAAAAACGCAAAGAAGGTGACGATAGATATTGAAACTTTAGATACACATTAAAGCATCTTTGCCTCAATTGTGTGTGTCATACTTTCTCGTTGAAATCGATTGAAAACTGTTTTTGAAAATCTAAAACATTAATCGTGAGAATAAAATAAGCAGACAGTGAGAAACAAAGAACAACATTTGAAGTAAAAAAAAATGTTTAGAAAAACAAAATGGAAATGCAGCAGTACGACACCAACATAGTTTTTTTTTAATTTGGAAACTTTGAAAGTTGAAATATGGCAGATAGGGTGAAATAATAAAAATAATGGAAGTGAGAAATGTTTGGAGAAATAACATAATACGCTCAAAAATATTTTCGAAGCGCAATACAGCACATTTGCCTGTGCCTTATTTTATCGTAAGAAAAGATGAGAGAAATGAGGCTCGTGGTATATGTAGATGGGAAAAGAGAGTGTTTCTGTCTACCACGGTAAACCGAAAGAAAAATAAATAAATGTATTCTTCAGTTGCACTTTTTTTTCGCTAAGGTAATAATACGTAAAACTGTCAGGAAAAAAAGTTTCACGAGTTCTTTCAACACTTCTGTGAAAAATGAGATAAAAAACATATGTAAACAAGAAACATGCACAAATCGTTTGCTGTTTTGATAAAAGAGGAATTAAAACCAAAAAGAAGGAAATAAAGTGACCAATTCGATGTTTTGAGAGAACGGCGGCATTGATCTTCTTTTAATAAAATAGACACTCATATTTTCATGGGAAACCTACGTATGCAAAACAAAAGTGACATATTGTACTTTATTGAGAGAAGTTTGTAGCTGGCAAGACGACGTCACAGATTTTTGTGGATATTATAAACTTTTTGTTTTTAATTCAGATGTGGTTATCATAAAATGAAGGGTTATTTTAATGCAGGGGTCTTTAAAAAATATGACGGTTCCTGAAACGAGTATCATTCTTGATCGCAAAACATTCAACACTTTGTTGGAGGAGTTGCGATAAATCGAGAAAATTTGCGGAAAATATATTTTTCACAGTTTTTCAAACTAAATAACTTGAAAAGGCCATACAAACCGGGTTAACGAACTAACAGGACACGAGATGGTTGGAACTGAAGAGGCGATCGAGAGATCTTACAAATCGGGTTCAAATTGAGAGTAAACAATTCACTGCATCCAGTAGGCTTATTATTTTTAATTCATAAACAAAAAAAACAGACAACGCAAGTTTTAAAAAGTATGAAAAAATATCATTTTAATCATCCACCAAATTCACAAACGTCGGTTTAGAAATACATTTTTCTATTTTCGCAATATTATTTATGTCGTTTCCCTCATATTCTTTCATATCAAAGTCCGCACATAATGGGATCATTATTGTCTGCTTCTCATTGTTGAAAATGATCATCATCGTTATTTCTGGTGGTAGTTGATTATCTGAAAACATATTTGAAATGTTTTGACTAGACACTGTTTTGGAAACCTAACCTTCTCCATCTTCAGAATTGTTTTTTAAATTTTCAATAAGGTCATATGAAATTGAGAAAATGGTTCTTTAAAAGGCGACTATGGTGTGATCCCTGAAAGCAGTGTGCAAAATTGCGTCATTCAAATTTTGTTCGTCATATTTGGTGTTTGTGAACTGTTTTCGAATTTTCTTTGTAGCAGTAGAGCAAATTTTCTCATCTGTTCTCACGGGCTCAAGAATTGTTTTTCACCTTTAGCGTCAAATGAGAATTTTTTTCTATTCACGGATTGATAATAAGATAAATAACCAGAAAAGAAATAGCAAAACTTGTTTTCAGATCATAGTCGCCCTTTAAAAATTGACTTCACATTTGTGGGAAGCTGAATTTTGATCGGAGTTTTTTTTTCTATTCAAATTTTGGCGCGAAAATCATGATGATCCCCTGCCACTTTAAATTAGATTTATTGCGGCACGCGAACTTAAAATTTGTAGTTTTTTCATCAGAAATTTTCGATTTAAAACTCTGATATTAATATCACAATTTATAAACCTAAATTTGCATTTTCAGAGACATTTTTCTACAGTACGCCGGTGAACTTGCACATTAAATTTTCATTTTCTATTGACAAAATCACGAGGAAAAAAAAACAATGATGATTTTTTTTGAATTATCTCCTATTCCAAAATTCTTATTTTCATGTGACATTTAAGATTTTTAATTATAAACAACCAATGAATATATGATTTATTTTCTGATGAAAAACACGTAATTAGTTCCAATATTCGTCAATCAAGTCGTTGTAAAGGATGTTGCATCCCGACTTTTGGAATTCGTTGCTCTTTGTTGGTTTTGTGTCCAAACAGCACCTGGAAATTTAGTTATAACTAACTAAGTCTATAAACCAAGCTTACTTGAATTTCGAATCAGTCATACAACTTCCATCGTATTTGGTGTAACAGTTTTTAACACATTTCTTATAGCATGTTTGGTTGGCTTGAGTCGAGAAGCTGATCCATGGTGAACAATAGTCGTACGAAGATGCACCATTGACTGATGCACAGAAATCTTGACAAACTGCTTTGGTGACTGCACCAACTGTTGCAACACAGACAAGAACAACCAAGAGACGGAACATCATAGTTCGATACTTGTGACATATTGATACAGAGTTTTATAGTGAGTTACAAAAAAGAGCTCAACTGGAGATTTTAATATTTTCAAAAAAAAACGGGGGCCTACGCATTTTCCCTCCCGTTGTTACACATAAGTTCATCAATCCAATCCCGATTTTACATTGTGGATTTGGTTTGATGATCTACATTGGAAAAGGATGAGGTCAAAAATAGAAAATAAATATTAAAAACCACACAATTTAAATATTTCCAACCAATTCCATTGTGCTGTTTTCGAGGATCATGGATTAAAAGTATTGAGCTCTAATCAATTTTTGACCTGTAGAGGACAACATTCTCTATTCACTGTTAAAGACCATGATCCTCGGAAACAGCACAATGGAATTGGTTGGAAATATTGAAATTGTGTGGTTTTTAATATTTGTTTTCTATTTTTGACCTCATCCTTTTCCAATGTGAATCATCAAACCAAATCCACAATGTAAAATCGGGATTGGATTGATGAACTTATGTGTAACAACGGGAGGGAAAATGCGTAGGCCCCCGTTTTTTTTTTTGAAAATATTAAAATCTCCAGTTGAGCTCTTTTGTGCAACTCACTATAAAACCCCGTATCAAAATGTCACAAGTATCGAACTATGATGTTCCGTCTCTTGGTTGTTCTTGCTTGTGTTGCAACAGTTGGTGCAGTCACCAAAGCTGTTTGTCAAGATTTCTGTGCATCTGTCAATGGTGCATCTTCGTACGACTATTGTTCACCATGGATCAGCTTCTCGACTCAAGCCAACCAAACATGCTATAAGAAATGTGTTAACAACTGTTATACTAAATACGATGGAAGTTGTATGACTGATTCGAATTTCAAGTAAGCTTGGTTTATAGACTTAGTTAGTTATAACTAAATTTCCAGGTGCTGTTTGGACACAAAACCAACAAAGAGCAACGAATTCCAAAAGTCTGGATGCAACATCCTTTACAACGACTTGATTGACGAATATTGGAACTAATTTCGTGTTTTTTATCAAACAATAAATCATTTATCCATTGGTTGTTTATAATTAAAAATCTTAAATTTCACATGAAAATAAAAGTTTCGGAATGCAGATAGGAGATGATTCAAAAAAAAATCATTGTTGTTTTTTTTGATTGTGATGTTTTCAATAGAAAAAGAAAATTCAATGTGCATGTTCACCGGCGTACTGTTCAAAACCAATCTCTCAAATCTATTATCTGTTCAAAAGCGACAAAAAATTCTCATAGCGAAACTCTTCGGAGCCATCTTCCATCTATTTATCTTTTTCTAATCGCCTCTAAATCTAAACGATATCCTCTTTCTTTCAATTATCTCCCGGGTCCCAAAAACTTTGGTTTCTTCCATTCTCATCTACCTCTTTGGAATAAAGTTGCAAAAACACTATCTCGTTCTGCCCCCCCCCCTCGGATATCCTCTCATTCTTCAAATTCCTCCCTAAAAATTCATTTTACTCATAATTTCTAGTCATAGTTATCTTTTTCCTCGTTCCCCACCTGTAAATATTTTTATTTTCCCTGATTTAATCTACCGCGCTCTTGCAGGCGCACTTCATCATCTTATTTTTTTCATTCCTATTCTACTACCTTTACATTTATCTCTAATTTCACACCTACGTGTTCATTTTTTTTCTCTTTCATTTTGATGTAGTTTTATGCGTATGAATAAATAAATAAATAAAATAAATAAAAAACTTATCAGTTTACAATGTACTTTATTAAGTGAATTAGATGACTCATTGTTTTTTTTCTCAACACAAATATCAAAACATAATGCTTCACACTCATATTCATATGTTGTGTCGATTAATTGTTTCATTAACATATTAATTATGTGAACTTTTATTATTGAAAGAAAAAAAAACGAAAAATAGTTGGTCAAAATCATAAAATCAGAAAACGATACTGATTAAAATAAATTACTTCGAAATAAATGAGCATTGAAAACCAATTCGGATATCATCACTGGAAAGCCTTTGTTTCATATTACTCTTCGGTTTGTGGATTGGGAGTGTGTGGTCGTGTCGCAACAACTGCTGAAAATAGAACATGGTGGTGACTACACTTAAATTTTCGAGAATTTGATCAAGCTGAAATCATAATCAAAAATAAAAATAGAAGTTTCGCATGTTTTTTTAAAATTGAATTGATGATTCAGAGAGACGTATCCCAACACAAAATACGATGGAAAAATTAAATCAAAATTATACTTCCTAGCTAAATTTCAAGTTTCATCTGATTGATTCGATACAATTTATTACTCACCCTGTGCAGTTTCCGAAACTGGAACATTGACCTGCTCGTCATCATACAATCCTCTGAAATTCAAGCGAGGCACTACGGGAGGCAAAACTCCGGTCCTGTTTTCAACGTCTGTGGCGGTGTATGGTGGATGCAATTCCGTAAAAAAATAGTTTTTTTTTTCATATTTCATGGCATATACTTACGGGCATGCTTGCAATCGGCGCATACAACACAAATCCGGCCATCTTCAGTGAGCGGCATGAGTACTAAAACAATGAAAATTGCAATTCTTACATTTCAACTCATATTGGTTTTATGTTGATTAAATATTTAAGAATCAAAATTAAGAACAATAGATCTTCAAGGTTGTTCAAAGTTTTTTTTTTTCTTCAACAAAACGACAACGAACAATGTTATTATTGATTATTTCAAAAACTCAAAATGAGTAGTTTTTGAAAGTAGTTCGACTTTTAACTACCAAATAACTCACATGGTTTCTCGAGCTTGTGCTTGATTTTCAAATGATCAATGAGGTCCTCCACTTTGTCCGCCCAGAGCCCGCAAAACTTGCAGGACAACATTTGTTCTGAAAAGAAATCATGATTAATTGTAAAGTTTTGTTAAGAACAAAAATATAACGCTGTGTAGAAAGTGTTAAAAACTAAGTTGGTACAGTAATTATAAGTGAAAAAAAAACAAATATGATACAATATTCAAATCTAGACAAAATATTCAAGTTCAATCGATGATGGAGACAGAAAATACAGAGACATGCTATTGAATTTTGATTTTTTTACAACGGATTTTTGATCCCGTTACACGTTAAAAAAATTATGAAATGCTATTTCAGCGAACTTCAATTATGTTTTTGAATAACAGGGTTCTTTTCAAAATATCAAAACCTGTTCATATTAAAGTCTAATGAACAAAGCAAAATGCCCACTTCTTACATTTTTTTCGAAAAAAAACAAAAAAATGAATAAACGGGAATAAACAGGAGAAACAGTGTGAATGTTGTGAGAGAACGGTTGCACAGAGAAATGCCCTTTGCGTACCAAACAAAGATATTTTTGATGAATCATGTTTCATGGGAGAGTAGCGCTATGTTACACTTTTTTGTTCAGTTTGTACCCTAGTCGATGGAACTCCGATGAGTCAGGTAAAACGAAACGGTGATTAAAAAAAGAACACTATTTTAGATATGTTATTATATATTTGAAATTATCTGCCAACATGATGAAAAGTTGTTTTTTTTTCTAGTGATAACTGCTCATGTTGCGATGCAACATACATTTTCATAGAAAACAAGTTTCTTTTTCGTTTTTGCAATACAATTTTCTTGACTACAAGAACACAGATTCCATTAACTGGGTAGATCTACCAAAAAAGCAAGAAAGGACACATTGTAATATTATCTAAAAATCCTGAAAACGAGGAAACGAGAATCGATGTTTGTTATTGATACCATGTTGGTCGACTATTGTTTTTATCATATTTCAGGGCAATCTCTGTAGAACTATAATGTGATTATAAAAAAAGACAACAAAGTGTCACTATTAGAATTGCTATGCCATCTATTAATGATAGGATTTTACGATGAATCGTGCGGAAACAGCAATATTTTATGGAAGAACAAAAAAGCACATTATGCAAAACAGTTTGCTATCTCAAACGTGGTTGACATGATCATCACCTTCTTCATCTGCTTCGACTTCTGTTCCATCTTCTTCTCCTTCTCCTTCCACCTCTTCATGTTCTCCTGGCTCGCGAAGTTTGCGAAGATTCTGTCTCTGATTCGTCGTCTCCTTCTTGATCCTCGCCAGCCTCTATAAAAAATGAACTGATAACTGGTTAAAAAATAGATTCGTGAAACTTCAGAACATTGTCATATGATAACTCTCACACTACATATATCAAATAAGAAAAACAGAATGATAATACGAATATGCTTGTTGTTGATGTTGAGAATAAATCTTCAAAAGAGAAACACCAAGTTCTTAATCTTCATCAGAGCTGTAGTGAAACCACATATTCTACAAACAAAATCGGAGTTTTGAAAAATGAACTGTTAGTAGTTAAATATTTATAATAGTTCTGGATGTAACTTCAAAACAAACAAATCATAAGCAATATTGTAAAGGTTTTTCTCAGCTTTTCAAATTATCAAAATTTAGGGAAATATAAAATCAAGATAGATGTAACAGATACATCGAAACAGAAATAAAATTTCGATTTTATTTGTTGTATAAAATTTTTTGAATTAGAGTCACAATTTGTTTTGGATATCAATGAATTTTCACGGATAGTATTTTTGAGTTTCTTGATTCACTGACCTGGAACTTCATTTTCAAGACGTAGATCGCGAACTATTTCTTGGAGAGGCATCGGCTCAATTGTCACACGAATTCCGAGCACGTCCAATACGTGTTGATAGTAAGGATATGGCGGATATAATTCTGAAATGTTTTTCATTTGAATGAATCTTATAACAATCAAAAAAACGTTCACTGTCAAGACGCATCTATCATAACTAAAAATCCAACTCTAACAAACATTTCATATGTAACTACACTATGTTTTGAAAATTAACTCACCGACATGGCCACAGTTTGCACAAACAACACACAATCGGCCATCCGTAAGTGGTTTTGTTACTGAAAAAAGTGTTTATTTTTTAAATGTGATCATCAAATTCAGTAGCTGTATTAATAATTTCTGAAAATTTGGTTCAGGAAGTGTATTCTTCGGAATTTCGATTCACCACGGCCTATATGTATTAATATTAGATCGAAATAAAAAAAAAGAATCGAAAAAGTTACATATGTTCCAGGAAAAAAAGAACTCACTAGTTTTCTGAATCCTATGAACATTCACCAGATGTGTTATGAGATCAACCATGTTGTCTGACCATAATTCGCAAAGGTAATTGTAGTAAGTCGATATTGTGATAAGGTAATTGTAGTAAGTCGATGATTTAAAAAAAAAACATAATCTACTGAAACCTGAAACGGGAAAACTTTTCGAAACAAAAATTTTCTTTACGGAAAAAGTGGTTATGGTAAATTAGTCATTTTTCACACTAGAATAAAAAAAAGCTTTTCATTGAAAATAATGATATTTTCATATAAATTTTCTAACAAGTAATTCAAAACTGTTGTTAGTTGATTATGGGGTTTGGAGGACATACCGATTATGGTAGTTTCGGGTTCTGAACGTCTAGTAGGAAAAAAAAAACTACAAACTATTTCCTGCAACCCATTTTTCAGTTTCTTTTTTTTCAGTGATTCATAGAAAATTTCTATTTTCTCAAGAAGAGTGAAAATGATCATCGCCTACATTTCTAAGTCACAAAAACGTTGTTTAAAACAAAAAGTTCAAAAAATTCACAGAAAAATTGAAAACGTCAAGTTAAAAAATATTATTGTTTATCCAGTAGCAGTTTGAAAAAATAGACAAAAATGTGTAAATGAAACGTTTGTTCTTTTGGATAAAAACACACAAAAGGAGCGGGAAGGATCAAAAGACATATGTGAAACAAAAGGGTGTTTTGAAATAACAACTTCAACGTGCACTGCTTCCATAATATGTAGATGGAAACAAAACTATTGATACACTTTAGTTTTCGTTTTGGTTGAACGTTTTCTTTTGATTGAGAGAAACCCACAGATTCTTCAAGGACTCCTTTTATCCAATCAAAACCAAATATGTTCTATGTACCTATTGCTCTCCAAAACCAACATTGTCCTACTTTCGGGAGTGTTTGGAACTCGATTCCTGTTTTTCTGAAAACGTGATAAAATTCTTAGTGACCTGAATGTTTTTGTCACTTCCACACTTTTAGAATCCCATTGTCATGAATTTTTTCATCCCGATTCATATTCTCAGTATTACTCACGAAAAAAAAACAAAATGAGATAATCGGAACAGTGTTATTAAACTATTGACCTGATGGCCGGCAATTCATGCCTTTACCACTTTTCCGTACGATCTCTGTTGAACAATATCATGTTTGTAGGAAAAGACGACAAGGCGTATTATCGATAATCGTGTACTGGTCGTCTGTTTCTTATCAAATATTTCAATAGTTCTCCGAAATATAGGTGAAATAACCATATGAAAATGTGTGCAGTTTTAAATAAAAATTACATGCTATTTTTCTTCTTCACTCCAACACAAAAATTATTTGAAATTACTGAAGTCAATCACTTACACAAGAAGGTAACATATTGAAGAAAATCAAACGAATTTCACACAAACTTTTATTTAAATCAACAAAAATACGAAAAAAAGCTTCATATACAGAAACAGTTGTTCATTGATGGTATTCCAAGCTCTTCTCGCTCTTTCCTCGTCAGAGTCTGTAAAATGATCTTTTTGATAAATTTCAAAAAAAAAACATTATTATCAAGTTTTTTACGAGGATCATCGGTTAGATTAATCGAAAACAACCTAGCTGTCTGGTTGAACAAAAACTACTATTTCGATGTAGGTGAAATTCAATTTTTTTTTTGTTAAGAACTATTTTTTTGATTCACCTATGAAAACGGTATAGAGAAAATGGGAGATCATTCGTCCGCTGAAAAAAACCCACGTGAAGCTTGAAAGTAAGTTCTAAAACTTATTTACAAAAATTATTCTATTCAAAATTTTCTTATCATTGTGGGAGTACGGAATCTTTTTCCCATGAGATATATTTGAAATATTTGATTTCAGCGAAAACTGCTAAACATGCTGCGAAAAACAGGTATAATTTTTTTTTGGCTTTTGTTCCTGATCTAATATAAATACTTCAAAATTTGTAAAGATTCCTGTGAAAAATTGGACTTAAGATAAACATTTATTGTTACATTAATTAACTTTGGAAGAGACAAACCGCTGTTTTCTGATTTTTATTCAATATGTATTCCTAACCTGACTCATTTTCATCTCCAAGTAGTCTTGGATAAATCGTGACAGTTCTTTCTTCTCCAGCAGCGCCACGAAGTGGGTAACGTTCTGCAATATTTGACATCAACAATTTTTTTCGAAAGTTGAGATAATGATAACTCTGTCTTAATGAAAAAAACACAAAATTTCTTTTCAAACACTTCAAAGCTTCGTCATTTTTTTCAAAATATAGATGTTCTTTTATTTATGATTGATCAGAATCGTTGTTACAAACTAAATAAGAGCAAAACTCTAGAGGTTATTACAACTTTTTTTAAAATTCTTAACCCGGTTCACTCACGCTCCGAAAAACATCCGAGGCAAACCCAACGAATGACTCCATTTCTACCAAGGATCAGGACAACTGAAAAAAAAACGATTTCAATTTTTCTCATGACAATGATAAGCTTTTCAGAACCTAGAATGTTGAGAAAACTTTCGAGTTTAAAATTTAGTTTAACATTAAATTTCCGATTTTCAGAGGAAAACAAAGTTCATTGAAAATCGAATGATTTTTCTCACGAATGTAGTTTGTGAATCACCGAAAAAAACGGTTTCAACAAAAAAAATTTAAACTTCCAATTATGTATTTGCAAAGAAGCATGATAACTTCATCCACTGGCTTTGAAGTAAAGTACTTGGAAAAACTTGCTTACTTGGTTCTCTGATTTCGTGGTCCGTGAAATAATGGTGATTTAGATCACGATTTCTGAGAAAGTAACGGTAGCAAAACAAACATTCCATTCTGAAAAAAAGTATGTGAAATAAACATAAATAAACCAAAAAAAGAAACATCTGTCTCTTGAACACTAAAAACTTTTTGAACGCCATTTGTGTGAGAAGAAGTAGACACACCACAAAAAGGTGCACGGGAGAAGCACGAGGGAAGAAAATATTAGTTAGAGAGTGCAGTGAGCACTGTTTTATTCGTAATTGCACTATTCAAATGCCGTTGATGATGAGTAATTTATGGGAAATTGTTGTTGGTACATGATGTATTGAAAGAGTAGACTACTATGTATTCATTAAAAAATAACGTATACAGAAATACTTATTTGCAGTCAGAGAAACAAAGTTTATGTAGACATGATAGATTGTATATTATATTTTTTCAAACTCAGTTTATTAATGACTGCAAGGTTCATTTCTTCCTGAAAATATCGTAGGATAAACAATTTTGAGTAGCAATTCTAACTGTTTGAGTGTTAATTTTCACGAATTTCTCGAATCACTTGGAAAAAAAAATCAGATAATGCTTTCTCAAATTATACACCTTTGATGTTTCTTTTATTTTCTCTGAACATATGTATGTAATGAAAGAAAAGCAAAATGAGATTGTCGGGATAGTAGCATTGAACCATTGGCCTGTTGGCCGGAAATTCGAATCGTTGCCACTATTCCGTACGATCTCTGAGAAATCATAATATTTTTCTTAACACAAGAGAGAGAAGCATCTTCTTTTTTTTTTTCATTTTTTGTTGTTTTTTTTATTATGATCGAATTATTCGATGAACTGTATAATTTTTTTTGTGAGGAAGCGTAACATATATAGTCATTTTGTAGGCTTAGGCTTGATCATACAAAGTTCATGGGAGATGCGTAATCTTTTTCTTTCTTTGGAAATAAACCTCAGTTTCCATTGAATATAACAACATCCGGTTGTCAAACTACAATGTTGATGTAGTTGAATGTCAGAAAAATTTCCATGTTAACAAAACTCATAAATAATTACATTTTTTATAGTGATAAGAAAGTTAGTTCCAGTATTCATCAATCAAGTTGTTGTAGAGAATGTTACATCCAGACTTTTGGAATTCATTGCTCTTTGTAGGTTTGGTATTCAAACAGCATCTGAAAATCATTTTTTTTCCACTACATCTCTTGTTGGGAAGAATATCACCTGAAGTTTGAATCGGTCATACAACTTCCATCATAAGTGTTATAACAGTTGTTAACGCATTTTTTGTAACAAGTTTGGTTGGCTTGAGTCGAGAAGCTGATCCATGGTGAACAATAGTCGTACGAAGATGCACCATTGACAGATGCACAGAAATCTTGACAAACAGCTTTGGTGACTGCACCAACTGTTGCAACACAGGCAAGAACAACCAAGAGACGGAACATTATGATTTGATATTTTTGACATTGTGAGACTGATATTTATAGATTTTTTGAACAAAAGAAGTTAGTTGGGTTTTCAATATCCAAAATGAAACGTGGGATGTTCTAACGTATTTGATCTCCCGCTGTTACAGACTGGTTTTGATTTCTATCATGTATTGTGCATTTTGTTCGAAATTGAAAAAAATGAAGTTTGAACTGCAGAATAATAGAATGACAAAATGGCTGAATTTCATTCTTCTTTGGGGAAGTACCAACAACAGATCTTCGAGAAACTTCATAGCAGTTCAATAACAGGAAAATGTAGTGAACATAAATTCATTTATTTTTTCTATCCTTCCATAGAGTAACACTGTAAAAAAATGTATTACAATGGAATCAGAGAGATAGTTAGTAAACTTTAACAAACTACACACCAAGTACATATGTTTTTTTGTGAAGAAAATATGATTGTAGTGAATCAGTAATTTTCCTAAATGCCAGTCACCATACCAAATTTTGATTTGACTACTTGTAATTTTCTGTGTTTCTGATATTTTTGTAACACAAACTGTAGTAGATCGAGCATATCAGATTTGACGAATGTTTTAAAATGAGACACCCAAATTCATCATTCTCATAGAAATGTTGATCAGTCTACATTTACAAAAAAAATACATGATATAACAGCGGGAAACCGAAATTAATCAAATTCAGAATAATATGAATAAACTCTATTGAACTTTCGATCAAAAGTCTAAACCACTAACAGCAGGATACTAGAAGTTTGGAAACGTTTAATAAACAGTCATCAAAAAAGAAACAAATTAATATATGACTCCTGTAGAGTTATTCATTCAAAATCGTATAAATATCAGTCTCACAATGTCAAAAATATCAAATCATAATGTTCCGTCTCTTGGTTGTTCTTGTCTGTGTTGCAACAGTTGGTGCAGTCACCAAAGCTGTTTGTCAAGATTTCTGTGCATCTGTCAATGGTGCATCTTCGTACGACTATTGTTCACCATGGATCAGCTTCTCGACTCAAGCCAACCAAACTTGTTACAAAAAATGCGTTAACAACTGTTACAACACTTATGACGGAAGTTGTATGACCGATTCAAACTTCAGGTATGAATACACACTCTTGGCTGTAAAAAACACTTTTTCAGATGTTGCTTGAACACCAAACCAACAAAAAGCAACGAATTCCAAACATCGGGATGCAACATTCTATACAACAACTTGATTGATGAATATTGGAACTAATTTTTCTATTGATAATCAAAAATAAATATTATAGCGCTTTCTTCTCATGAATCTTTAAAAGGTGGAATGAGGTTTGTACATTGACATACATCGGGCTTCAAATTTCATAAATCATAAAAAAAGGTAGATTTCATAATTATATTTAAACTCTACGTAAAAAATACCCTATCGAACTTTTTATTTCATGGTTCATCATTCCGAGAAGCTTATTTCCAAGTGGGAAAACTGAAACTAGGTAGTCCGATGGCAGTGACTTGTGATCGACTAATAGAATTCATAATATCGAGATCTTTATGTTCAGTGAAACTGCTTGTTTTATGAATTTCAAAACATGATCAAAAATTATTCACGTGTTTCAGTTTTGTTGCACCTTGTTGTATATAGTAAAAATTTCATGAATTTCATCTCGCTGTTTCGAAAATGTCATAAATTTCTTCTAACTCTATTTTTACATAGAACAATACACCAACGCAAATTCGGTCATTTATTACGTGGGATGAATTTTTTTGGAGTGTATATAAATCAGCTTCATTCTGCCGACAATAGGATTCGTCCTTCAGTTCATTCTCATTCTCCAGTTTTTGCGAACAGCTCAAGCTCAAACGATTTTGGTATTCACTGTTATTTTTTGCTGAAAATGATCATTAATTTATTTATGATTATATTATTCACTCAAATGACAGCATGTTCATCTAGTTCATCTAGCTTCGAAGCCGCGAATTTATTGGATTTTCTAATTGCTAATAGAGTAATCAATCACACATATGCCCGTCCACCTAAACTTGTCAATATTTATATTTGCTTGACAAAAGAAGAAATTGCAAAAATGAAACAAATGGGATGTGTGGATGAGCACAAGAATCTGACAAATTCGTACTACGGAAGCATACTTGGACTATGGAAAATGTGCCAACGAAATCTGAAGAAAAAAGCAAATCTCACCGGCATTATTAATTTTGCGGGTCATAGTGTATGTTATGCAGTTCACTGTAATTGCAAAGCTGAATTGGAAAACAAAACATTCTTGGAGAAGCTCCTGTTAACTGTTTTGTGAGTTTACTACTTTTGCAAAATTATGTGTTGCTCATTTATAGGTCAATATTCACAATATTTCTTCTTATGTTTGTATGTTTCTTTGTTGTGATTGAACACGAAGTTTCCAAAAGAATGGCAAGAATCAGAATCCAACCATTACCAGCAATTGAACCGCTGATTGTTTGAAACTTTATCAATTGATTTTTAATAAATATAACGAATCTTTTATTGCATAAACATGTGGTTTTGATTTTTTTTGCACTAAAAAGACATTTTTGAACAGTAACTCCCACGCTCAATCATGTCAGGTTCACAATATTTTATGCTTTGTATTTTGCGTTCAACCTACAACGAAATTTTTTTTTTGATTCAGATCAACTCAGATTGCAAAGAGAAACTTGAAGAAGCATTCTAATGAATACAAAAACAAGTCAATCATTTCACCTGGTAGCAGTCCTATCTTTTGTAGGCATCCTCTAGTCATGTTTCGTGTGAATGACTCAGAAATGAATTGATTTTGTAAGTTCAAGTGCGTTGAAACATCAATTTTATGAAAGAACGGAGTAATAATTAGTTCCAATATTCATCAATCAAGTCGTTGTAGAGAATGTTGCATCCAGTAGTTTGGAACTCGTTCTTCTTCGTTGGCAAGGTGTCCAAGCAACATCTGATAAAAGAATTATATTTTTTATGAAGTGATTTCTCACCTGAAGTCTGAGTCGGTTATACAACTTCCATCATAAACGCTGTAGCAGTTGCTGACACATAAGTTGTAACAGGTCAAATTAGCTTGAGTCGAGAAGCTGATCCATGGTGAGCAATATTCGTATGACGATGCACCATTGACAGATGCACAGAAATCTTGACAAACTGCTTTGGTGACTGCACCAACTGTTGCAACACAAGCAAGAACAACCAAGAGACGGAACATCATGATTTGATATCTTTGACATTGGGAGACGCATTTTTATAGGATTTTAAATGAATAACTCTACAGGAGCCATATATAAATTTGTTTCTTTTTTTGATGACTGTTTATTAAACGTTTCCAAACTTCTAGTATCCTGCTGTTAGTGGTTTGGACTTGATGTCTATAGAAGCATCGTCACGAAAAATTCACTCTTCGAACTATCAAAGTTCAATGCAAGATAAATAATCATATTCACATATAACAGTTTTTTCTAGATGAGTTTCTGTGCTTTTCACTATATCTGAAACCTTTTCGAGAAACAAAACCGTTTCAACAAATGATTTCATTGACATATAGCCAATTTTTTTTCTTAAAAGTAGATTAATTATACTCTGTTCATTGTCACTTCATTTGATGATTTGAAAAAAGTTTATTCTCTAAAAAATGAATAAAAACAGTGAATGTTCACAAAAAAGTTCATGTTTAATAGCAAAAAATTAAGAAAAAATAAAAAAGAGTAGAGGTAAAAAGTGCGTAATGTTACTTATTGGGTAGCTGTGAAAAATGAGATACGACAATAAAATAATAGAGAAAACAAAATGGAGAAACAGAAAAAAAAACAAATTATTCTGAAAAATCAAGTACATATTCATTCGATTTGTACCAACTTGTAGGAAAACTTCATATTCGGGTGTTACGATAGTTGAGCACATTTCAGGAGCATCACTTTCTTCTGTTGAGTGATTTCTGAAAAAAAAAGAAACATATTATTTACTCCTATTTTCTTTCTAATTTCATCCTAAATTATTCCAACTCACATCAGTTTCATTAGAAATACCGACATCAACTTGAATTTTGAAATCGCAATCAATCTCAAACATTGGATTGCAACGATGGAGGTAGATGACGTGCCAAGCTATATTTTCCCCATTGAACTTGTCATAGGTCACTCCTTCAAAATATTTCCGTCCATATCGCAAAGAAGGATGTCTGATGCTGAAAATTTCACCCAGAAAGTTTTTATAGCCGTAGTTTTGTTAACTAACCAAACGTTCATTTTGGTGGTTGTTTTGTCTCCATCAACACTTGATAAAACTTTTCGAAGTAATGTATCGAAACATGTTTGAGCAATTTCTGGTGTAGGTGTTTTGTCATCGTCGATCAAGAATTTCATAAAAGCTCGATGTTTCACAATCACCAATTTCTTATCAATATGAGCAAAAAGAGTGTCTATCATATAATCATGCAAGAATACCAATTCACTTTCTGTAAATGAACGACTTGATGAACTATAATCATCAAAAATTGATTTCATGTGCAGTTGCAAATCTAACCTTTCACAAACTTCATATCATCAAACAATCTTCTTGTTTCTGAACATTCTCCATCCAAAATGACTCGTTCCTGATTGTTTTCTATTCCAGATACGTTTTCATCAACTTTGTTGTCATCTAACACAATAGCTTCTTCTTGACATGATTCAATTCCTTTTTGAGACGAGTCCAGAAATTGTTTCTCGTTGGGAATCATCTAAATAGGTAGTATAGTTTTTCCTACAAGCTCAAGATAACTTACTTCAACAAAAGGAGAACATTCAATTGAATTTGGTTGATCAGCATCTTTTTCAATGGAGTATTTGTTCTCAATCAGTTCCGGTTGTGTTTCCTGAAAAAAGTATTGTTTCATGCGACTATTGGTATTTTTCAGTGTTATCAAAGTTGTGTCAAGATTTTTATTTTCTGAAACATTTTCTTCTTTAAAGTTTTTCTTGAATTGGTGTATGAAAAAAGTTTATAGCAAAACGCTATACTGAAATTTTTGTTTACATGATATTATTTGAAATAAAACTTTTCCTAATTTTTATAATATTTTTACAAAAAAAAATTCTAAATACCGTAAATACTCTAATATAAGCACACCTTTAATAGAAGCACACCTGTAATATAATCGCACTCTGACAGGAGGATCAAAAAATAAAAGCGCAGTCTCAAATAGAGGCTCACCCTCTTAGACGAATTTCATACATTTTTTTCTTATATTTTGACTTTCGCTTGTTGAATTTGTTGCGTTTTTGAAACTAAGTTCAAAAAACATTGGAAACTTTATCTAAACAACGGTTCTTTTTTTAGTATTTTGATTTTTTCTGAATACAGACAGGTAAAAGAAAGAACAAAAGCCTGGTTGATTTTCTAAAAAAAACTTTGAAAATTATAAGAGCACCCTTTAATAGAAGCACACCTGTAATATAAGCGCACTCCGGGACAGGCTTCGAAAAATATAAGCGCATGTGCTTATATTACAGTATTTACGGTAATAATTCTCAAAAAAAGATATTCAAAACTCACAAAATCATGGTTTTGTGTGGAAAATTCCATGGTATCAGATTGTTGTAGACTGTTGGGCGCTGAATTATCAGATAAATCTCCACATTGTTGATGATGTGTATAATCTTGATGTATAAATGGTTTTGTTTCTGATATGTTTTCCAAAATACTTTGGCCAGGAGGCAAAACCAAAACTTTAGTTTCCTTGGGAAGTGGTTTGAAATATTTTTCCATAGAGTTTTGCTTATTGTTTGTCGGTTTTGGTTTATAGTATTGAGGATGAAAAGTCAAACGAGATTTTTTTGGTGTTTTGTTCAAACAAATAACTTCTCTTGATAAGTCTCTTTCACTCAATGAGTTGTTCTCGTTTCTATGAAACGTTGTCAAACAAGCAGACTCGTTTATCGATTCCACATCCAACATGTTGTGGAAGTTTGGCTTCAATGGTATTGGTCGAATGGGTGTCTGTGTGGTTTGTGTTTCGCTTCCTTCATTGTCATCCTTGGTCAAATCAATTAATTCCACAGGTTCTTGCAAATTATTCGATTGTTGATGAGCAGATAACTGTAATTCAAATATTTTTTTGACTTTGTTGTCTCAAAAATTACTCTATTCAAACGTTTTCTCTTGTTTGAATAAATACATACTATTGCAATAGGTGGTTGAAACGGGGGGTACAGCGTCACTTGGTTGTTAATGGCTGACAATGGGAAAAAATCGACAGATTGTGTTGGAATCGCTATGACAGGCTGGATAGTTGCATTCGCATTTATAATAGTAATTTGTTGACCAACGATAGGCACTGCAAATGGCAAAACATTGCCACCAGAAATCGTTGTGTTGTGCATACTGTTCCATGCCTAAAAATTTGTTTTCTATTAACTTATCAGAGATACATATAGAACAGATCATTTTCCGGACAGTGAACGTTTTTTGTTTCGATTTATCAATCAGTGAAGGAAAATCCGGTTTTTATGGAACCAAAAATCGTTGCCTCCTAGTGGAAATGAAATACGTGAAAGAAAAATGATTGATGTTTTTTCCAAAAATAATTCACGTATTCACTTACCATCAAGTTCCTCATAACAGTACCTTCCTGTGTCGGTGGGATGTTTTGGTGATACATCTCTAAGAAAAAAAAGAAGAATATTCGAAAACGAAATGAATGAAAAAATGAAATGAGCAATGGTGTGATCACACATGGAGAAAATGAAATGATTCATCGCCGTGGCCATACGGCGTGTCGGCTAGTGGCATCACACGACTGGTACATCAGATATAATTTATTATCGCACATATAAAATATGGTTGTAGAAACATTGTCGACTCGGGGTACACATTTTTGTAGAGAAATAGGTGAAAAAATTTATGAACACGTTCACATTTGTGTGATAGTTGTGTTGTTTACGCTAGATACGATTGGACATACACGATTTGAGTGGTTCAGAAAAAAACGTTTCTTATTGTACAATGAAGCAAGTCAAAAAAATCGTTTATGCGGTAGGCATATCTTTGTTGTTTTGAGAAGAAGGAGAAAGTTTGCCAATACAAAATATTGGATGACATGATTTGCGAAAAAATTCTGTTATTGATATCAAAAGGTTTATTAACTCAAACGCTTTTTTGAGTCTTATTTATTATCACAATCATCAAAGTTATTTTCGTTGTTAATTTGAAGAATATAAATGAAATATAACCGTTTTATGCATGCGAAATCGAAATCAATGCAAAAATTAAATTTAATTCCAATATTCATCAATCAAGTCGTTGTAGAGAATGTTGCATCCAGTAGTTTGGAATTCGTTCTTCTTCGTTGGCAAGGTGTCCAAGCAACATCTGAGATGATTTTTCAGAACTTTTCAACACAGTGATTTCTTACCTGAAGTCAGAATCGGTTATACAACTTCCATCATAAACGCTGTAGCAGTTGCTGACACATAAGTTGTAACAGGTCAAATTGGCTTGAGTCGAGAAGCTGATCCATGGTGAGCAATATTCATACGAAGATGCACCATTGACAGATGCACAGAAATCTTGACAAACTGCTTTGGTGACTGCACCAACTGTTGCAACACAGACAAGAACAACCAAGAGACGGAACATCATGATTTGATATTTTTGACATTGTGAGACGGATATTTATAGGACTTTGAATGAATAACTCTACAGGAGCCATATATTAATTTGTTTCTTTTTTTGATGACTGTTTATTAAACGTTTCCAAACTTCTAGTATCCTGCTGTTAGTGGTTTGGACTTGATGTCTATAGAAGCATCGTAACGAAAAATTCATTGCGCATATTTTGATACATATATCACATGTTTTTTTCACCCTGTTTTGAAGACGTAATAATGTTTAGAGAATGAGTGATAAAAAATCTCGAATTAGATCCTACATTTGGGATGATTTTAAACAAGGCTAATCGGTTGCGGAATTTCATCGTGCCTTGTATGCGGTATTTGGTGAGGAAGTTCTGTCTGAACATCAATGTCGAGAATGGTTTCGACGCTTCCAAAGTGAAGACGAGAACATAGATAACCATGAACACGGAAAACTACCTCAAATAATCGAAAAATGTCTTTTTAAAAAAATCCGTTCTCTTGGTGGACGTTGGCGACAAGTGGTCCATAAAAATGCCAAATATATTTCTGATTGAAGTGTTTTAATTTTGTTCTTACAAAAAATTTCGTTGTTGGTTCAAATTTAAGTTTCTTTCTGAATAACCTAATATGTTTCGCAAAAACCAGCCAAATTTTTATATTAAAATTCTCATCATAATCATGATTATTCGTTGTGGAGCATTGAAATTTTCTTGTTTTTAATACCTATTTTGAGTGTTTGAAGGAAATTTAAAAAAAAAAAACATCAAAGTTCCCGGTAATCAACAAAAAAAATTTCGCTGTAGCCTATTTTCAGACTATTCATTTTTCTATTCTCTCAAACATCTTTAATTCTGATGAAACACGACACATAATTTTTTTACAAACGCGATGAGAACAAAAATTGCATAAAAAATTGCAATGAGAAACACCTTCGATATTGCGGAACCAGTCTAAACAACATTTTTTCAGGTTTTTTTCCTAATTTTCCAGTTTTTTCTCAAATTCAAACTAATTACAGCATTTTACAATTGTCGCTTTCAATTTATTTCGTTTTAGATTTTTTACATTGAATGAAAAAAAATATTCAAGCCTTCTATATTTTCAGATTTTTGTTTATGCAATAACGAAATAACACGGTTTATGCAAGAAAATGAATTTATGATCTAGGAAAAATGATAATTAGCTCCAATATTCATCAATCAAGTCGTTGTAGAGAATGTTGCATCCCGATGTTTGGAACTCGTTGCTTTTTGTTGGTAGAGTGTCCAAGCAACATCTGGAAGAAGACTTTAGGTTCAGTCAACAATGTTTTCTTACCTGAAGTCAGAGTCGGTTATACAACTTCCATCATAGACACTGTAGCAGTTGCTGACACATAAGTTGTAACAGGTCAAGCTTGAGTCGAGAAGCTGATCCATGGTGAGCAATATTCATACGAAGATGCACCATTGACAGATGCACAGAAATCTTGACAAACTGCTTTGGTGACTGCACCAACTGTTGCAATACAGGCAAGAACAACCAAGAGACGGAACATCATGATTTGATATTTTTGACATTGTGAGACTGATATTTATACAATTTTAGAAGAATGGCGCTACTGAAGTCAGATTGAATAGTTTTTCTTTCCAACTTCGTTTAATAAAAAATTCAAAAACTTTTAGCATCCAGCTGTTATCAGTTTGAACCTGAACTTCATCGAAGCATTGAGAAGAATGATCAACTCGATGTTTCGGAATTCTCATTCAGCGAAAATTGAATCATAATACACACCCAAACAGAAACAAGAACAACACCTTGTAAAACAAAAAAAATAGAAAATAAAACTTCAGAATCGAGTGGGAAAGGAAGGTGTAATATATTTATGTATTTCATAGTTGATGATCACATTTGTATCATCTGAAAACACTTCGTATTGATTGTTCTAGCCGTGGCCTATTTTTAGAGATTCTTGAATATCTCTTTTCTTGTTTGTTGAGAAAAAGTGTTTAGCTAATTCAGGTTCATTATAGTCAAAAAGCGTAACGTGTAATGCATGATTCTGTATTTATCTTTCAATTTCAATTGATTCATCCTGATGTTTCTATGGAGATCAGTTTCAAAAAGCTAACAGCTGGATAGTCATCATTGAAACACTTTTCATAGAAAGACTAGGATGAAGAAAGAAGCTTATATGGTTCATGTTGAGTTATTCTTTCGAAGCCCTATAAATATCTGTCTCACGATGCCAAAAATATCAAATCATGATGTTCCGTCTCTTGGTAGTTCTTGCCTGTGTTGCAACAGTTGGTGCAGTCACCAAAGCTGTTTGTCAAGATTTCTGTGCATCAGTCAATGGTGCATCTTCGTACGAATATTGTTCACCATGGATCAGCTTCTCGACTCAAGCCAACTTGACATGTTACAACTTATGTGTCAGCAACTGCTACAGCGTTTATGATGGAAGTTGTATGACCAATTCAAACTTCAGGTAAAGAATCACTATCAACTAGATCTAAAATTTCATTTCAGATGTTGCTTGGACACTCTACCAACAAAAAGCAACGAGTTCCAAACTACTGGATGCAACATTCTCTACAACGACTTGATTGATGAATATTGGAGCTAATTATTATTTATCTTATTTCATAAATTCATCTTTATGCATGAACCGTGTTTTTTCATTGTTGCATAAACAAAAAATTTCAAAATATAGACGACTTGAATATTTTCAAAACCAGTCCACCAAATTATTTCAAGTTAATTTCTCGCTTTACTCCACATCGCCAAATGCATGTCATTTGGAAATGCTATGAAAGTCACATTATTAGATGAATCTAGAAAAAAAATAGTTTAAACCAATATCCATACAATCGAAAATCCTTTTTTCTTATTTCTCTGCGTGTCTGCGTCGCCGAACGATTTTTTTTGTGCAGGTGCAAGGTGACTGAAACGGACCGCTCTACATGCAACCCTATGATTCCTGCGTCTCTCTCAAAACAATGCCCTTTTTTTCGCGCGCATTAGTGAATTGCACATAGTCCGCATTTGTTCGTCTCTGTGTTAGCAACATTTGGAATTTTCTATTTTCGAGTAGTGCACTTCATTTACTCTGTCTAAAATTCACTAATGGCTCTCGTAACTACGTTCGAGAATGCTCTTTTTTTCAACAAGAGAATTCGTCTTCGCGACTGGCAATACGGCTTAGTCGTAGACGTAACCGAGGATAGAACAATCGTGAGTCATGAATCTTCACAAGTATAAAAAGAAAACTTGTTTTTTTTTCAGATTGCTGGTAATGGTCTACTATCAACGGACCAAAAATTTGAAAGAGGAACCTGGTTAACATTCAAAAAAGAAGGAGAAGATCTCAAAGATCTCAAAGTTGTTGAAGACCAAACCCTACTTCCCCAGGCAATTCTCCATAATGGTAAAGTAAGCGTAATGTCCAAGGCAGCGGCGCCAAATGGAAACCCTGTTTTGAATCCGATTGCTGAAAATTGGCGATATCTGGCATGGTCCACTGAGTGGGATGTAAGACTTTATGAATTTGGAGTGTTCGAAAAATTTAATTAATATTATAGACAATCGGAGACCCTCATTTGCTTTTTGCGAGGTTCTCGAAAGAGAAAATTTTCCACGTCAGACTGGTTTACATGCCTGGACAGCAACATGCTGCCCCATTCACCAACTATCTGTGGAAAATAGTGGAAATCATCAATTGCTTCGAGAAGAACGCGCAGTTCCAAATTATAAGAGCGGTACATAAATAATGAATAACAAAGACCAATCAAATAACAATTTTTCAGCCATGGAACATAGGAAAACAACAAATAAAATTGGATACATTGAACGAAACAAAAAAAACTGGAGTAATCTACAAAACACAAGGTAAATGAAATCCATTCAGAGAAAAAATAACATTTTATTTTTCAGGGAAGAAACATTTTCTCGCCTCGGAAGATGGAACCAGCTTGCCTATATTGAGAAGTTCATTAAAAAATGCCAAGGTTGTAAATTAACAATGAGTTTGACTATGAAGATTAAAATATTTTTAGATTGGTCAGTTTGTGGAGTATTCGAAAACAGTCGAACTTGGAGTGGCCAGAGATCGTGCATTCATTGACAAAGTGTTCAAAAATTCTCGACCGGGTAGAATAAGAACTATCTCGCGAGAAGGAAATGAAAGCGTGAACGAGTGGGATTGCAGTTTCAAGTTGCACTTCCATGCCGAAACAATGGAAATTTTAGAAAAAATTGAGTTTTCCGTAAAAGATGTGGATTTGGGAAAGGTTGGTATATTAATATAAGATTTTTTATACCTTCATGATTTGCAGATATATATAAACACAGAAGAATTGAAGTCTGAATGTTTGAAAGTTGAAGTGAGTTGGTTGTATTTTTTTTTTTTTAAATACAAAACATTTTTGTTTTCAGTCATTCAAAAATTCCGGTTCTCTTTTGAAACCAGGCGTTGTTCTCCAAGCACTTGCCGCATTCGCATATTCGACAGTTCATGGCCGTTTCATTTGGAAGTTTTCTACCGTTTTGGATTCTGCACGAATTTGACTATTTGTTTTGGTATTGTCGACACATTTACTATTTGGCCCTTTTGTGCGTATTATTTTTCAACGTTATTTAAAGAAACCTCTTCGATCAAGCTTTACTGTAAATCCTAAAAATGTTTTCCCACTTGTTGTCTTCTTCATTTTTTTGATTTTTCGTATCAGTTTCCTACGCTTTATTATGAAATTTGTCTATTACTGTTGTTTTCATTATCAGTCGGCCAAGTTCCACTGAGCTCTGAAAATGTTATTTTTCCCACCTGTTATTTTCTTTATTATTGGCATTTCTTATATCAGTTTCCATTGTTTCATTTTGAAACCTGTTGTTTTCATTTCAAAATAAAGAACTTTTTTTTCACAAATACATTTTGACAATGTATTCTGAACTAATAACAAGATTGTTCAAACTTTCAAGTCAACTACAAATTTATTCATTAAAAAAATCTTTAATTTATAATTGAATTTTTTCAAATGATTAATGCATAGTATTCTCGAAAAACACCAAGTTTTGAATTTTTTTTCCAACAAATTAGAAAAACATTTTGCCAGAGTTCATAAAGACCTGTGAAATTTCTCCAGAATATAAATCAATTTTTTTCTCCGCTAAAAACTGTATTGTGCAGTCCAATAAGAAAAAAAACAACATTTTTTATCGCAGGGACGAGTCAACCTTTGAATCACTGGCGCGTTTTGTGTGTGCGCACTTTGTGTGTTTGTTTCATCACAATATTAAAGGACTTTTATCGGATAAAAAACAGCTTGCTAATAAACTTGTTATAAATCATTTCACTGATTAAAATACAATCATTTTCTGTGTTGATGTCCTTGAAAATTTTTGGATGAGTATGTTCAAAACAAGTTTTTCAACTTGGGGATAATCATGAAAAACTGTGCATTCTGTCGACAGAGAAAAAACAACACTTGTGAAATATTTATTAATTTATGAGAAGTTTTATCATACTCATAATCATTTAACAGAAACCTTCAAAAAATTTAACAGGATCAAACAGTTGGCAAGAGAATAGAGAATTATTGTTGACATTCTGATTTAGTTGGAATACTATGAATAAAAATAATAATATTGTTGAAAACCAAGAAATGGAACAGTGGAGAAAAATGCAAAAGAAAAATAGTGTATCGTTGAAGAATAGTACATCGTTGTCTCCACAGAAGGTACTTGATTCAGAAGTGTGGAACTTGAGGATATTTACGAGTTTCTCAATTTTTCTCGACGGTCCGCTGTGAAAATCACCATTCTCGATTCAATTCAAATTTTTTTACTGTTTAGAATAATTCATAACAACTAAAAAAGAAGAAAGAAAATCTGAAATTGCAATACGAGTTGTTATTTACGAATTGACTTCCATACACAAAATTTGTATTAGCTGAAATTTCATTCTACAAAATGTTCATTCTCTACTTTTGGAAATGCTACAATTGCCTGTGCACCAACATTCTCTTTATTGGAGGTATTTGTGACAGTAACTTTTCACTCCTTTGTAGTCGTCGTCGAAATATTCTGATTGATCATCATTTTTTTCGTCTCACTTTCCCATAACTGAAATTCAACATATGATTTTCAGTCATTGTGCTATTTCATCCAACACCAAACTGGAAATGTTTACTTACTATAAAAGCGTGTTTTTCTGTTGTTTGGGATCAATAGGTTTTATTCACTCAAACTTTTTTTTTTGAGTTTATTACAATTATGAAGGTTGTTTTTGTCGTAAATTTAAAAGATAGATAAATGAAATATAACCGTTTTATGCATGCAAATTCAAAATCGATACAAAAATTAAATTTAATTCCAATATTCATCAATCAAGTCATTGTAGAGAATGTTGCATCCGGTGGTTTGGAATTCATTGCTTTTTGTTGGCAAGGTGTCCAAGCAACATCTGAGATGATTTTTCAGAATTTTTCAACACAGTGAACTCCTACCTGAAATCTGAGTCGGTTATACAACTTCCATCATAAACGCTGTAGCAGTTGCTGACACATAAATTGTAACAGGTCAAATTGGCTTGAGTCGAGAAGCTGATCCATGGTGAGCAATATTCATACGAAGATGCACCATTGACTGATGCACAGAAATCTTGACAAACTGCTTTGGTGACTGCACCAACTGTTGCAACACAGGCAAGAACAACCAAAAGACGGAACATCATGATTTGATATCTTTGACATTGTGAGACGGATATTTATAGAATTTTGAATGAATAACTCTACAGGAGCCATATATTAATTTGTGTCTTTTGCTGATGGCTGTTTATTAAACGTTTTC
Source organism: Caenorhabditis sp. 38 MB-2015 (assembly GCA_900536415.3). Lineage (NCBI taxonomy): Eukaryota > Metazoa > Nematoda > Chromadorea > Rhabditida > Rhabditidae > Caenorhabditis > Caenorhabditis quiockensis. The sequence continues at coordinate 8,476 of LR550461.1, read as the reverse complement.
AAACTTCTGAGTATCCTGCTGTTACTTGTTTGGACTTGATGTTTATGGAAGCATCAATACGAATAACTTTATAGACGAACAACGAAATAATCTTACAAGACGATAATATATTTCGCAAGGACCAGCCTTATTTTTATATTAAAACTCTCTTCATACTCATTATAAAATTCGTTGTAGAGCATTCAAATTTGTTTTTTAAAACCTATTTCGAGCGTTTATAAAAAATTGGCAAAAAAAAAAATTCCCAGCATTCAAAAAAAAATCGCTGTAGCCAGTTTTCAGATTATGAAGTTTTCTATTCTCTCGAACATGTTTAACTCTAAGTTACTATTTGGCATTTTCGTGCGTGTTATTTTTTAACGTTATTAAAAATATCTTTGGACAAGCTCTGAAAATGTTGTTTCTTCCTCCTGTCATTTTCTTTATTTTTTGTATCAATTTCCCTTGTTTCATTCTAAAATCTGTTGTTTTCATTTCAAAATAAAAAACTTCTGTTTCCTGAAATAAATTTCGACCATGTATTCAGAACTTATAACAAAATAACAAACTTGTTCAAACTTTCAAGTTTCATAAATATGTTTGAAAGTTATACTATTCATGCATAGTTTTCTTGAAATACAGCTTTGGTCCAAGTTGTGAAATACTTTCAACGAAATTAGAAAAAGATTTTACCCAAGTTCACAAAGACTTATGAAATTTCTCTAGAATATTAGTTATGTTTTTTTTTTAAATTAAAAACTGTATTTTGCAGTCCAATAAGAAAAAAACTTTTTTATCGCAGGGACGAGTCAACCTTTGAATCACTGGCGCGTTTTGTGTGTGCGTACTTTGTGTGTTTGTTTGATCACAATATTAAAGGATTTTTATCGGATAAAAAACAACTTGCTAATAAGGTTGGTTAAAATCATTTCACCCATCAAAATACAATCATTTCCTGTGTTGCTGTCCGTGAAAATTTTTGGATAATTTCATGTTCAGAACAAGTTTTTCTCAACTTTGGAATAATTATGAGTGGGTGTTCATTTTATCGACAGAGAAAACTAGCACTTGTGAAAACTGATTTCCGTATTAATTTATGAGAAGTTCTACCATATTTATAATCATTTAACAGAAACATTTAAAAAATTAACAGAAACAAACAGATGGCAAGAGAATAGAGAATTATTGTTGACATTCTGATTTAGTTGGAATACTATGAATAAAAATAATAATATTGTTGAAAGTGGAGAAAAATGCAATAGAAGAATAGTGTATCGTTGTCTCCAAAGAAGGTAGTTGATTCAGAAGTGACGAACTGTAGGATATTTCCGAGTTCCTCGATTTCTCTCGTCGGTCCGCTGTGGAAAGTATTATCTTTAGTTTTATTCAAACTTTTTTTAATCTTCAGAATAATTTATTTTTTTATTTTGAAACGAGAATGCCAAGGAAGTCACAGTTGCAATTTCATTAACAGGTGGTTTTGGAAATGCTACAATTGTCTGTGCACCAACATTCTCTTTATTGGAGGTATTTGTGACAGTAACTTTTTGCCCAATAGTAGTCGTCGTCGAAATATTCTGATTGATCATCATTTTTTTCATCTCACTTTCCCATGACTGAAATTTGACATATGATTTTCAGTCATTACGCTATTTTATCCAACAACCAATTAGACATTTTTACTTACCATGAAAGTTTGTGTAGCATTATCTGGCTTAGAAATCGGTACGCTTGAGTGAGCCATCTAGAAAATCAAAAATAAAGCAACAATGTAAGCATACGCGGCTAGTATAAAATGTGGCATTAGCCATAAGATAGTAACAGATGTATCATATAGTGGCGTCATACAACTGAAACGCCAGATATATCATTTTAATAGTGTACTAAATTGCGCAAGAACACAAAAAATGGTAAAATGGAGAGATAAACAGATGCATTTCTGTTCAATATTAAAAATAACATACACTTAGTGCCGGAACATAAAGGATGCTAGTATTAAAATATGGCCAGGTGTTCTGTTCATATCGAAAAAAAATTAAAAAACAGTTTATTTTGTAGACTAATAAAGATGTCTACATGTATTTAGAATTATAAATTTTGAACTCTTCAGTTCTTGAAAATGATCATTGTTTTTTTGCGCTGTATTTTTTTATTTTTTTTTTGTAGTTAGGATTATGGCCAATGCGTGATTTAAATTTTTCTGTCGGCGGCAATGTCGATGATTCGAATGAATAGATTCTATTTCGAAACTTACTACAACTCAAACTTACACTTTTAAAATATAAGTTCTGAACGGAGAATTTTATATCTGAACATGTTTCACAGTAGGCTATCATGATCCCATTTGACAAAAGTTGTTTTATAAGTTTTTCAAACAAAAAATGTATGATCACTATTGATAGAAAATAGCTACGAAATAAAAAACGATTCTGTCGAAAATAAACTGATTCAACAAACTGAGTAAAAGAGAAATTGAAGAGCATTAATACCTTTGCACATAACTGACATTTACAGTTTGCGAAAGAAAGTGAGTTGTTCCGAATCATCAAGATTGAAAATTGTCACCGGTTATCTTGATGAACCAGGTCAACTGTTAAAACATGCACTTTTTTTTTGTAGGGAATGTTTGATACAGATGTTATTTTACTAATTCGGGAGTTCAGTGAGAACTCGAATATGTATCTATTAGTTTTCTAACATCTGAAAAGTTGTAAGATTTATTTTACGGGTTTTTGTATTGAATTCTGAACATTTGCTGCTTATTTTATTGTCTTGAACAACTCTGATACAATCATTATCAAAATTCATCAGGATGCTGACTATGGGCATTTTTTAAAAGGTCAAATCTTTCCATTCAGGTCTGTTTTGTATTATATTTAAGTTTTATTCAATATTGCATAGCTCAACCGAAACCAACATCCGTATTTGAGCAATAGGGATTGTCCAATACTATGATAATTAGAAAACATAAAAAGGTGTGAAAAACAATGAGCTTCATTGTTTTTAATCAGCTTTCTCAAATTCATAATAACAGCCATTTTTCGCTTTTCGCCAAATCTTCTTACAAATACCATGAGAACATTTTTTCATGTAATAACACAATGAACACTTCAACTTTTTGAATGCATAACTAAATTTTCTGTCGAAGAAAGATAAAAGGTAATTTCAAGCAGGAAATTCAAAGTTTTATGAAAGAACGGAGTGGTAATTAGTTCCAATATTCATCAATTAAGTCGTTGTAGAGAATGTTGCATCCGGTGGTTTGAAATTCGTTTTTCTTCGTTGGCAAGGTGTCCAAGCAACATCTGATGAAAGAATTATATTTTTTAAAAAGTGATTTCTTACCTGAAGTCAGAATCGGTTATACAACTTCCATCATAAACGCTGTAGCAGTTGCTGACACATAAGTTGTAACAAGTCAAATTGGCTTGAGTCGAGAAGCTGATCCATGGTGAGCAATATTCATACGAAGATGCACCATTGACAGATGCACAGAAATCTTGACAAACAGCTTTCGTGACTGCACCAACTGTTGCAACACAGACAAGAACAACCAAGAGACGGAACATCATGACTTGATATTTTTGACATTGTGACACGAACATTTATAGGACTTTGAATGAATAACTCTACAGGAGCCATACATTAATTTGTTTCTGTGTTGATGGCTGTTTATTAAACGTTTTCGAAACATGTAGTATCCTGCTATTATTGGTTTGAACTTGATGTCCATAGATGCAATTGTTTCCAAACACTTTCTTACAATAACACACACATAGTGATTTGGTGAAATTTGTAAAAATGAGCGTAGGCCTTACGAAAGGGCGCGTAGTCCCTTTTCGGTCATATGGTCGCCCTCATATCTGAAATTGTAGTAAATATAATCTGGAATGAAGAAAGCATATCCCATAAAAAAGGGGCGCTTAGCCCCTATGAAAGGGCGCGTAGTCCCTTTTCGGTCATATGGTTGCCCTCATATCTGAAATTGTAGTGAATATAATCTGGGATGAAGAAAGCATATCCCATATAAAAGGAGCGCTTAGCCCCTATGAAAGGGCGCGTAGTCCCTTTTCGGTCATATGGTCGCCCTCATATCTGAAATTGTAGTAAATATAATCTGGAATGAAGAAAGCATATCCCATAAAAAAGGGGCGCTTAGCCCCTATGAAAGGGCGCGTAGTCCCTTTTCGGTCATATGGTTGCCCTCATATCTGAAAGTGTAGTGAATATAATCTGGGATGAAGAAAGCATATCCCATATAAAAGGGCGCGTAGCCTCTTTTTGGTCATATGGTTGCCCTCATATCTGAAATTGTAGTAAATATAATCTGGGATGAAGAAAGCATATCCCGTAAAAAAGTGGCGCTTATCTCCTATGAAAGGGAGCGTAGCCCCTCTTCGGTCATATGGTTGCCCTCATATCTGAAATTGTAGTGAATATAATCTGAGATGAGGAACGCAAATATGCTCTTCGCGCCTTTTGTAGGTGCTGTGCGCCCATCCTATACAGATTATGCGCCTCTTTTGTAAATTCCCCCTATGTGCGAAACTCTGATAAATAAAACCTGGGATGAAAAGCGCGGGTATTAACATCTCGTTCAGTTGGAAAAATCTGCGTTTTCAGACTCGTATATAAGCATAACAATCACCCTTGTGTTTCTCTCTATTTGACAAGATGAGAGTTGTCAAAAATTGTGATGTGTTCTATTATCTTTGAGTTTGAATAATGGATAGCTCAACCAGAATCAACAAAAGAAACAATGTGCGTAACTTGTTGCTGAGAATTTTTGGATCCCTTCTGAAATAGTTGAAGACTTCCGAAAGTGTAGGAAAATCAACATTGCCATTAGGTTTTCTCACAAGTCGAAAAACAGATAATATCGCAATGATCACTTTTATTTTTTTGTTTCCAAATTTATTTTGTCTCTAAAAAAGAAAAAAAACGGTAGAATGGCATTTCAAGCAAAAAATTAGAGTTTTATGGAAAACCAGAGCAGTAATTAGTTCCAATTTTCATCAATCAAGTCGTTGTAGAGAATGTTGCATCCAGTAGTTTGGTATTCGTTGCTCTTTGTTGGTAGAGTGTCCAAGCAGCATCTGGAATAAAATTTTTGGTTCTGTTTACAGTGCTATCTTACTTGAAGTCGGAATCAGTCATACAACTTCCATCATTGATGTTGTAGAAATTGCTGACACATTTGTTATAACAAGTCAAATTGGCTTGAGTCGAGAAGCTGATCCATGGTGAACAATATTCGTGCGAGGATGCACCATTGACAGATGCACAGAAATCTTGACAAACAGCTTTGGTGACTGCACCAACTGTTGCAACACAGGCAAGAACAACCAAGAGACGGAACATCATGATTCGATATTTTTGACATTGTGAGACGGATATTTATAGGACTTTCAATGAATAATTCTATGCCATATTTTAATTTGTTTTTTTGGATAACTGTTTAAAAAAATAAAAGGTAATATACCATTTCAAGCAGGAAATTCAAAGTTTTATGAAAGAACGGAGTAGTAATTAATTCCAATATTCATCAATCAAGTCGTTGTAGAGAATGTTGCATCCAGTAGTTTGGAATTCGTTCTTCTTTGTTGGCAAGGTATCCAAACAACATCTGAGATGATAATTTAGATTTTTTTCAACACAGTGAGTTCTTACCTGAAGTCTGAGTCGGTTATACAACTTCCATCATAGACACTGTAGCAGTTGCTGACACATAAGTTGTAACAGGTCAAATTGGCTTGAGTCGAGAAGCTGATCCATGGTGAGCAATATTCATAGGAAGATGCACCATTGACAGATGCACAGAAATCTTGACAAACTGCTTTGGTGACTGCACCAACTGTTGCAACACAGACAAGAACAACCAAGAGACGGAACATCATGATTTGATATCTTTGACATTGTGAGACGGATATTTATACGATTTTGAATGAATAACTCTACAGGAGCCATATATTAATTTGTTTCTTTTTTTGATGACTGTTTATTAAACGTTTTGCAACACATAGTGCCCTGCTGTTCACTATTTGGACTTGATGTTTATGGATGGACGAGTTCAAAATACTATTGTTAGAAAACATTCGCCCCTACTTCGTAAAAAAAAATTCAAGATTAATAATGAATCAGTAAATAAGTTATGAGTTCCTCTTTTTTTGTTTTGTTTTTTTTCCACACAAAACAATCAAAATTAAAAGTCAGAAAAATTGAGGGAAAAACGCCTTTTAGTGTGGTATTGCTTAAAAGAATGTTTTCTCGCATTCAATTCGTTTCAGTTTCGAGTACCATATCTAAGGTCACATGTGATTATCATTTGTTATTAACTGATAATAAAGTTATACTTTTAATGAGATTTTCTGAAGATTTCAAGAGACGTTTTTTTCGAATTTTAAAAACACAGTGGTACAATAAAATATTCATGGTCACCGATTCGACGGATTTTTTATAAAGACACTTCCACGTCTGAATGAGTGTAGAAACATGTTAAAACTGCGAGTTGAAAATTTTCCCTCTCGGGGTGACTAGCTGTAAACGGAAACTTCAAATGACCACAAATGGCCATAAGTCGACTCACCGTGAAGATTTTTCAAAAACAAAAAATCCATTTTTCCGCATTTTCTGAAGACTAAATTTTTTGTTTTGAAACCAGAAATTGATGATTTTTTGAAGTATAGAAAACACTTTGTTTGGCGCATAAAAGTCGGTTTTCTCCTAGAACAACAAGAGATCACGCTTAGCTTTTATTTTTAAACGCTTCCTTATACTTTTTTACATAGTTTAAACTACGTTTTTTAATAATTGAGACCACGACCTTTTTTGTTACAGACTTTCAAGCTCCAAACAAGGTGTTTTCTATACTTCAAAAAAAATCATCAATTTTTGGTCCTAACACAAAAAATGTAGTCCTCACTAAATGCAGAAAAATAATTTTTTAATTTTTGAAAAATCTTCACGGAGAGTCGACTTACGGCCATTTGAAGTTTCCATCTACAGCCAGCCACCCAGAGAGAGAAAATGTTCAACTCGCGGTTCTAACATGTTTCTACACTTTTTCAACGTGGAAGTGTCTTTACAAAAAATCAGTCGAATCGTTGACCATAAATTTTTTATTGTATAACTGTGTTTTGAAAATTTGAAAAAAAGTCTTTCAAAAAAACTGTCTTGTTTTTCGAGTTTCTACAAACAGTGTCTCTTATGTTTTTCATTTAGTCTCTAAATGTTGTAATCCTCAACTAAAACTTCGTTCACACAAAACATTGATCTTTTGTTGAGTCACATTCCACGCCCCGGTCTTGTTCAGAATGATTTTTCTGTTTCTCTTTCACGATGTGATACCGTTTTTTTGGTTTTGATTGATAAGTTGTATTTCCAAGTGATCGTCTCCTGGTCCGTTGTTGTTCTCATCTTTTCCCCGATAACATCCATCAACAACTGGAAGTCAAGCGTTTTCTGACTGGAAAAAAAGAGATAAGAAAATTGCGCATCCGTTTTTTTCACCTAGGTCTTCATTTGTCTCCTGTCAATTTTTTTTGCATTCTCAACAACTGTTCAGTTGAATTGTTCTCTTAATAATAACAGTCAACTAGTGTTCCGGTTGTTAGTTTCAAACTGTTTTTTTTTCTTTCCAAAAAATATTGCATTGATAATTGCAAAAACTTTATTGAAGAGAATGTAATGAATAGTTTTTTAGAGTTTTTTTTCTGCAATAAGACAATTGAAACTATCGGTCAAAAAATCAGAAAAAAAAGAAAAAGAAAAAAGTTTATCTGATGTTACCATCGCTAAAAAATAGCTGTCGTCTAACATTAAATTAGTTTCATAGTGGAAAAAATTGGAAAAACAAGCTAGCTTCATCACAAAATGGTCAATCAAACCAAATGACCATATTTAAGGTCACATATAATTATCAGTTGTTATTAACTGATAATAAATTTACACTTTTATGAGATTGTTTTTGTAGATGTCAACCTCTGATCGTGTAGCTAAATATTGTTATCCCAAACTCCATTTTACACATACATAACATTGATCCTTTGGTTTTTTGCATTCCACGCCCCGGTTTTGCTTAAAATGTTTTTCCTGTTTCTCTTCCAAGAAGTGAGACCGTTTTTTTTTCTTTTTGATTGATAAGTTGTACTTCCAAGTGATAGTCTTCCAGTCCGGTTGTTGTTCTCATCTTTTCCCCGATAACATCCATCAACAACTGGAGATAAAACAAATTTCTGAATAAAAAAAGAGGGAAGAAAAGATGGACTCCGTTATTTTTTTTCACGAAGGTCTTCATTTGGCTTTATACTAGTATAGCGGTCCCTGAGGAATATAGCGGTCCCTGAGGAATATAGCGGTCCGTCAAGAATATAGCGGTCCCCAAGGATAATAGCGGTCCGTGAGGAATACAGCGGTCCCTGAGGAATATAGCGGTCCCTGAGGAATATAGCGGTCCCTGGGGAATATAGCGGTCCCTGAGGAGTATAGCGGTCCGTCA